>PVKH010005404.1:0-22140 GCA_004027955.1 Chaetophractus vellerosus | reverse complement strand
TTTCATAATTTGTGCTGCACCTACCTATCCAGATACATTGCCGACCAGTCACAGCTCCAACCCCACTTTGTACTCTACGTCAAACCACAAACCACTGTCTTCCATTTTTTAGTTTCTGGTCCCCTTTCATTCACTGTTCTTTTTGCCAGGAATACTCTTCCCCCCTCTTTCTGCTGCTTTTGTTTGTTTGTTTTTGTTTTTTTTATAGTGCTGGGGCCAAGGATTGAACCTGGGACCTCAGATGTGGGAAGCTGGCATTCAAACCCCAAGCCACATTGGCTTCCTCTGCATATTTTAAAAACCAACATCAATGATCATCTCCCAGGGAAAACTTTATTAATTCACTGAGGCAAAGTTGATTATTTCTTCTTCTGCTTCACCCTATAAGTTTTGCAGAAATCTCAACTACAGTTATTACTGAATTATATTGTAATTATTTATTTACCACTTAGTCAATCCAACTAAACTATGAGCTCCTTGAAGTTAGAGGCTATGACTCATTAAATTGCCTTTATAGTCTCTTGTGTCCTTCCTAGATTAAATATTCAGTGTGTTAAATGAATGAATAAATGAAAACACTACAGGGAAAGCAATCTAGAGAACACAGAGAAGTTGATTAACATGGTCAGTGCATACTTGAAGAAGACAGTCTTAAAGACCCATCAATTGGTCCAAATGCTTTCCCAACTCAAAAGACTTGACAGTCTTGTTACATATTAAAAGTCCAGATTCTTAGGTTCAACAAAGTCAAGCATTTGGTTGATTGGTATGAAATTACTGATATTTGACCAATTTTGACCTATAATGACAATTTCATATGGTTCAAGTCAGTATCTATCATCTGATGATAAAATTAACTTCCATTAGCAGTCCTTTGAAGAAAACAGTGCAATAAACTCAGCCACGAAATTCATGCTAAAAAATTTACTCACAAGAGAAAAACACTCACCCCAGCATCTACAAGCCTCAACCAGTTCTAAAGTCAACATGTTGTACTTACTAAAGAACTAAAAGTAAACTTTAACTAAAAAACAACAAAAACAACTTAAGCCTGAGTGAAGTATAACTGTCAGTAAATCCAATGCCAGCGCTGCTCCTGAATCTGTCATTTCCTCTTATCTCTGAGGCAATTTCACTTCACAAATGTCACACAAAGGCAGATGCTGCTCTACCCAAGGCCCACAGGCTTTTACCTGTAGTAATGGTTACACCTGACACCTGCAGTTATCACACCCAGCAGCACAGCACTCCCTTCTTAAAGCTTCTTATAGTCCTGTTCATTTCGGATAGGCTTGAAATTTTGGAACATTAAGGCTGCAAAAACAAAAACTTAAACTGATCTCTCTTTCTCTCTCTCTCTCTCTATTTTCTATTTCTGTCTACTTATACACAACAAGAGATTGCCGCCTTGAAAAAGTAAACACATATCTGAAATATTTACTAATATTTATTCGAAATGCTATTTCTTTACAATTATTAAAAAATTTATAACTGACATTCCATCGAGTTTTCAGAAAACATGAAAAAAACACCATTTACAACGTGCTGTGGGCTCAAAAATATAGTAGGCACTATATTAATAATTGTATTATGCCTATATTACATATGTGCACACATACAATTTCATATGAAGAGGATGAAGTGCAAAGGAATAAGTAGTCTGAAATTATACGACTAGTAAATGGGGCTGTCAAAATTCAAAAGAGATCTAACTCCAAAGTTCACACCCTTAACTACTGCACCATAAATAGGCCTCAAATGAACTCAAAGACTGACTGCAAGTGCAATTGTAAAAGGTGAGTACATAGAAATGTGTTGGAACACAGACTGAACACTAGTAAGTGTTGAATTCATCTCAGTCTCTAAGTCTGAAATGCAGATATTCTGACCATTATGTCATAAAGTGATTCTAAATACATATAGAATGAAGATATGGTAAATGGTTCATTCTCACAGAGTATAAAATGGGAAGAAAAAAAAAGATAATTTGGTAGGAAGACGGATAAAGAATGAAGACAGACTTAGAGGAAAAGCTAGAGACATATCTTCTGCTAAAGAGTTCTTATTTTGCCATGGTATACAGATATCTCACTCTTCCTGGGTCTTTAAATTAGCATTGATCTTGTGTGGAATGCGACCTGTACCATAGCTTAGTCAACCTTAAAGAAAAGTTAAAGGTGTGAAACCAGAATTTTAACAAACTGCCCATTAATATACTATTACAATTGAAAGCAACTTATTGCACTTTCTTCATGAAGTCTTCCCTGATTGCTACAGCTGTAATAATTACAGTTTCTGATCTTCTTGATCCTGATTGCTTGCCTCATTCATTTGGCAAAAATATTATGACGTTATGCAGTATTACTGCTATTATTAGTTAGTTCCAGTTATTCAATGAGTAAGTTTTATCTCCCAGCGAGAGATAAGCCTTAAACATAAGCATCAAGAGATCATTTGGTAAATACTTCCCTAAGGCATAAAGGCTCGATATTGGTATCTTTTTCTTAATCTAAACAGAAAAAAAATCTGATATTGGTATCTTTTTCTTAATCTAAACAGAAAAAAAATCTTAGAAATAGCATTTAAATTCTTTAGTGTTCTGAATAACAGCAGTCCTGAATAAGAACACTATTTCATTCTTTTCCCACTCTCTTTCATTTGCATTGATTCACTGGTATTTGGAATTTCATTCACATTCCCAAGAAAACTGTTTATTAAATGTCATTCTGGTCTGAATTAATCATCCAAAGAAGAAGAGTGATTAAAGGAGAATTCGGTAAGAATCACAATCTTTATGAAGCATACAAGTAAAGGAGAACATTAAAAGTTAATTTTTTTAATTGGCCAATAATTAAAATAGCTTGACACTTTCATGACACGCTTCAAAATTTGTCATTAAAGAGGTTTTTTTTTTTAATTAGGCTATTTAAGATTTAGAATATTGATCTTTATTTAGAAGCACACTGTTCTTGCCTCTTTTTTCTTCTCATTCGATTCAGTCCAGCATTGGAAAGATCACTTCAGACCAGTCCTGAGTCTAACTTTATTCAGTCATGCAATTTCCAGTTCATTCCCTGGTCATTCCGACTTCTTCCTCACTGAATGCCCTGATTATGCTTCTGTTCAACCCAAACTGTTGGTGTCAGATCAGGCAACTGATCATTGGTTTATAACTTGTCTTCTTGCAATTGAATGGGGCAGCTGGTCAAAACTTCTATTTGTCAGTAGATAACTTCTTAACCCTGAGAAAAAGCTAACTGAACTGCTTTTTTAGGGCCAACAGTCTAAGTCTAGTCTAAATTTTCTCTGTCTAGTTTATCTTACCCAAAATTTATGCACATTTTGTTCATTCTTCTCTAACCAATTTTGTTTTCTTTTCCCTACATTTTCCTCTTTTATTTCTCCTTCCTAAATATTGTTTTTAAATTATAAATGCTAGTTCCTTTACATAAACTGGGTCATACTCTCTCTTAAATGCTGACAAATTAGCCTTCTTCAACAAAGTTGAAACATCCTCCTATCTACAAACATTTCTAACAGTCAATATGTACTTAAGAGGGTAAGATTTCAAGCCAGATTGTATATAGGTTCAAATCCCATCTCCTCTACTTCCTAGCTATGGATCCTTGAGCAAGTTAACTAATCAATCTGAGACTCAGTTTCTTCACTTTAAAATGGAGTCAAATCCCTTCACCATTTAGGATTCTTGTGAAAAGTAAATGAGAAGCAGTATATAAAACGCCTCCTAGTACAGTGCCTTCAACATGGCTGTCATTCAAAAAATGCTTCTCCTTTATTCTTTTTTCAATTTCCTCCCTTGGTGCTCATTTGACTTTCAGGCATGCACACACACACATACACACACAGAGTACAAAATGTTATGTCTGCACCAAATCTCAAAATGATTAGCATACAAGTCTGTCTCAGGATCCTAATTCAATTTCAAAAGCATCCTTATGAACTGAAATAATTCTGGACAAAGTCAATAAAAATGTACTTAGAGATCCACCCTTAAGGAGAGAGATGAGTGCTCCCAATGAATATTCTAACACTAAAATAAAAGTGTTCAAGGCTCCAAATAAATATTTCTGAACCTTATCTCTGGGGAGCTTAAATATGGTATATCTTTGGTATAAGTCATTAAAAGGCAAAATGTTTGAAAAACTGTTTCATAATAATACCCATATTGATTTACACTATCAAAGTAATAAAATTGGATTGCATAAATCAGCTCTTGGATGCCATAATAGAATATATTGTTTCCACTGCATATTATGCATCAAATATTTCCTATGGCTTAGTCAAAACTGAATTGGAATCTGAATAATCAAAATTCAGTATTTATTTATATAATGTATAGCAAATCATAGTTACTTATTTTAATCTCCTTCACTTGATCCAAATATGATCATCATATCTGAAAGTTTAGCAGTCAATATACCCTAAATTGATTATTTAAATATCTAAATCTATACTGTTGTATTAAAAAACTGGAGACTCTGTAATTTGAAGAACTGATCTTGCTGGCATATTTTCATTGGCAAATGTCTAATACCAACAAGTGGCATATCGTTTCAAAGATGTGGAGTCTCTAAAAATGTCTCTGTGAAACAAGCACAAACACACTTCCTTGATAAATGTGTGCAAGTTAATTAAATTTCTTTTTCAAATTCCAAACATATTTATCCACTCCCTTTTTATACTTAAGAGACAAATCTTAATATAAGCTCAAATTTTCAATTGAAGTGCCAAACTCTCAAGGACGTTTATTCAGACTTTTGGGGCTGTGATCAATGCCCTTTGACCCCAGTGGGAGATTCTTAGAACCATCATATAAAATGGGTTGCTATCTTCAGTGTAATAAAAATTTGGACACAAAGCATGACTTTAGAGTTAAACTATGGGGCAGAAATTAACTTACATGATGAATATCAGAAAAAAAGAAAAAAGAAAAAGGAAAGATAGAAGAGAAAGAGAAAGAAGGAGAAAGAGAAAGAGAAGGAGAGAGAGGAGAAATATGAGAGGGAGGGAAGAACAAAGGCAGGAAGGCAGGGAAGAAGCAGGAAGGAAGGAAGGAAAGAAGGAAGGAAGGAAATGAAGGGAGGGAGGAAGGAAGAAAGATCCTTTATACTTTAAAAAAGATGGGATACAGGAAAGGCATAATCATCATGTTTTTGACTAGAGAGGAGCAGCTCACAAACGTACAAGCAGATATTATTACATTAAAGCAATTTCAACGCTCTAATAGAAGGTTATGTATTTGCAAGGGAAAGTTACTTGAATTTCACACTATAGAGCTGTTAGTGGTAAGTAATTATACAACTGTATTTCCAATGATGGAGTCCCATTGCTGTGCTTGTTCCTTCCCAGTGGAAAATATCCTGTGAAGCAAAGAGTAGCTAAGGGATTCAAGAGGAGGAAAACACATACCATAAAATATAATTAAAAATTGTGGAGGCTGCATATGACAAGAATAACCATAAAAAACAGATACAAACCAGCTGGCTGTTAACAACTTCTGAGTTATAAAAATCTTAAACCTGCTGTAAAGCACTCAATTCGATTTACATAACCACAGAGCTGACATTCCTTTTAGGCTCCTCTGTTGGGGATTATTTTGACATGTTTTAAGGCAGCATAAAAAAGCAACTGTGAAAGGAAGACATGTATCATCTTACAAAGGAATTCATTCCTGCCTTAAGACTGGACTTTTATACTTTAATCTGAACCTCTTTCCTTGAACTGGAAAATATCTTTAATGGACGCTGGACATCTGATTTTACAGCATTATTCTTTGGATGCTCATATTTCAAATAATATTGATAGTTTATGTGTGTGTTGTGTATATTTGATGCATTGGCATTACACATTTTCAGCTTACTGGTACCAATCTAAGGACCAATATCCATAGTCTATAAGAAGAAAATAATATTTTGGTCAACCATGACTGAAACAACTATAATTTCTTAGGAACCTAATGATGCAGACAACATTCTACCAAACTAACATAGCTTGCTGTAGGGAATTAAAAATAAACAAAATAAAATAAAATCAATTGTACTTTGAGTGAAGTTTTGATGTATAAGTGCTGGCAGTCGAAATTGCCCAGGGCACAAAATGAGTTTCACCATTTGATAATTCGCTTGATTCACTATGTTACTACATGCAGGGCATTTTATGCCTGACATATTTAATTCAGTCACCTGCTTAATGTTAAGAAAGGTCATAATTACATAGACGGGTTTTGAACATATAGCATGTCACTATTTCAGATCTGACATATAAAATCTGTATTTCTTTCAAGGTTTCATCATGAGAAATATTTTTGGTAATAATTTAATTCTGAGTTATAATAAATCACAAAACCATTCTCTTTTTATTAGGAACATGGTAAGCAAACACATTGTGTTCATGAGGCAACAATGGCCCCTTAAATGAAAAAAGTGGAAAGAAGAGAAGCATAGGGTCATAGATTCAAATTCTCCCATTTTCCAGTTGTCCAATTTTGAATAGCAAACCCATCTGAGTGTCAATTTCCTCATCTGTGAAATAGGGTTTTATTATGTACCACAAAAGGCTGTTGGGAGATTAAATGATATAATGTGTGAATGCTTATGAAATAAGATAGGATCTAAGATGAACCTCGAAAGCAGATTTTCTATGTTCTGTGCTGCATTTTGTTATGTTAATTTGCACTAGCAGTTATAGTAATTCTCTCAGTCCAATATATATATTGAATCCACATATATAATTGAAGTCACAGGAAAACATTGACTCAAATTGAACTGTGAAATTATCACCAAGTATTGACCATTTAATATATTTAAGGCACAATGTAATGTGACTTGGAGAATAAAAAAATGAAATTAATTATGGCCTTTTCCTTACAAGGGAATAGAGATAATTGAGAGAAATAAGCATCATATGTTTGAGAATATAACTCAATATAAATCAGGATGCCGTGACTGTCAAATGAGAGGAAGTAAGAAATGGAATTGAGTATAAAGGAATATTTGGGTGCATTTTAGAGAACCTCAACTCCAAGGCTTATGATTAAAAATATTTGCACTAGGGGGTGATGATGACATAATGTTATTGTAAAATTCCAAACATTTCAAAACATAAATTTGGCAACAGATTGGAAGGAGACTGAAAATGTGTAGACACTGAGCACAGAAGGTAGGTAGGCTTCACAATAGTGTAGGTAGGGATTAAATAATTAGGGTTTGAGCAACACTGGTGGCTTTAAGAATGGAAATAAAAGAACAAATAAGAAGTTAATCAAGCAAAAAGGACAGAATTTAGGAATATTAATAATTACCGTCTGCTGAAGTCTAATTCCATGCCAGACTCTTGCAGGCACAAACATAATCTCATTTTTCCCTCCCATTAACTAAGATATGGAGGCAAGGTGGGATATAGAGTTCAATTCTATGTTCTTTAATCTGTATAATTATTTAAAAAATAAATCACTATTAATGAAAACAGAGATATCAGCCAAATTTAGTAAGGACAAAATAATAATGGATTCAATTTTAGCTGCTGGCAAGTTTGAGATGACAACAGAAAAGTCAAATACAAATATCCAAGGTTTAACGTATATAAAACAATTTGGAGGGTATTCTGGATAAAAGTGAGAGTAATACTGGAATAGATTTCAAGATCATCATAAAGAAGTATATAAACAAGGAAAAGCAAATGGATAAAATTTTTAATCTCTAAATAAATGTTTCTTACTTGTTTATTGCAAGCCATAATGGTCACATTAATTATTTTTAAGGAAGAAATACATTTCAGTCACCATTAGAAGAATTTAGTTTTGCTGCAATCATTGCTTTAACTTGACTAGTATGAACTTAAGCACTGGAAAATGAGTTAGTACTCAGTAAAATGAATTATCTTATATCTTTTAAATTTAATTTGTTGTGAGGTGAAACATAACGTTTTATTGCCTAAATATGCCAAAGGAAAAATTTAATCAATATCATGAAAAAAGAATGAACATTATTTAAACTGTACCATGGACTGTTACAGTATTTTCTACATGATATAATAATTAATGGAATATTACTAAATACAGACAATCATGAATATAATTAGACAATTGATACATTTAAATAGGATTTAATCAAATGCATATATTTCAGATTTTACACAACGAATTCAATAATATAATTTGCATATAATGCTGAAAAGAGATATAAACCAATGGTGCTTTCTAGGTTACATTTCTAAAATAAAATATCAAATGAAAATTTATAGGGAAAAATGAATCATTGAAAGCAAGTTTATTTCTATTTTTAGACATATTAATCTATAACTAATAATAATAATAATAATAATAATAATAAAACTTGTACAATTACCCATATATTGTAAAAAATTCTACAGCACAGCTGGAAGAAAGTAATCAAGATATTCCTACAGAGATTTCAATGCAATACACTTTAAATGGACTATACAAACCACTGGACTGTATAACACAAGGAATCCAGTGATGAAAGATGGGTAACAGAAGAGATATGAGAATGGTCTCTCATGAACTATAACAAATATATAATACTAATACCAGGTGTTAATAATCATGTGCATTGGGGGAAATACACCAAATGTAAGGTATGGGCTATAGTTAGTAGTGATATTTTGATGATGCTCTTCAATAGTTTGTAACAAATGTTTTATTGTTATAAATATGTAGAAATGCAAGGTATTGGTGGTGGGGTGATATATGAGAACGACGTATGATGATATGTTTGTTTGTTTTGTAAGTTCACAACTTTTACTATACCCTTATTGTTTATGTATGTGCATGTATGTATGACACAGTCAATGAAGTTTGATTTTTTCACAAAAAATTTCTATCAAATGTATGTTTCACGTACTTGTATTATACAAATGAATTTTTAGCCAAGTCATACCAATTTTAGGCCAATATCAATACAACTTTCCACCATGAAGACAAAAATCACCTCATTACTCAGTGTTCTTTTTCTCTGGAAAACCTACAGTGCATCTGTGTAGCTATTTTAGTATTTACCATTTCATACTTTCAGTTATAATTTATTGTGTGGGGGTGTCATTCATCTTTGCAACACCTAAAGCTCATGATAAATATTTGTGGAATAAATTATTGGCTCTTTTAAAGTATACAATCTACCATTGACTTTTGAAATAGTTGTGACAATATCTACATGATAAATATAAAATATAATTCATTCCAGATTATCTACAATTCTAAGATACTGTATTTAATTACTACAAATCCCTTCCTTACGTAGAAATGAGGCTTGTGAGCGTGTACGCCTGCTTGTAACCTCTCTGAGAAAAAAAATCATGAAAGTAAATGGAGGAAATTAAAATCAGAAACAGCAGCCAGTATTATTGTTTCAAGAACAACAGTCAGTTAACTTTTGATATTTTGCTCCCTCTTCAGACTTCAGCTTCTTCTAAATACAGTTTCATTAACAACACTTACTTAAAGTGTTAATAAAATTCAAGAAGAAGAGGATTCGGAAAAGGTGGAGGAAGAGAAAGCAAAACAAGCTAGGGTAAGAGGACATATAAATTAAGTTTGGGAAGCAGATATTAGGTTCATATGAAAAACACTGGACAGATCTTCAATGTAACAGTTATTGTCTTCTGGGCAAGAGATTGTTGAAAGGATTCAAGGGGTAACAAATGATTAACAAAAAACTAGCGTATCATTGAAATGCAGTGAAACTAAGGCTCAAAAAGTTAAGAAAATTGCCAATGTCAAATAAATATTTACTAGTTGAGGTTAGTCAAGGACATACACAGTCTTAATTAAAAACCCACATTTGTAGACTCCCAACTATTAGACTTCCTAACTTTTAGGAAACCCAGATAAGAAATAGAGATTCTAGAAATTCCAGCTTTTCATTGGAAAAAAAAAAACTAAACTAAACAATTAACAATTCCACTAAAATGATTCACAAGGCCATCTCAGATAATATGGCCATGCAGATTTCCAAAGAATACAATACATAAAGTTCATTAATACCCACATAATTTTTCAAATTTTAAAGAGAATTAAGTGAATCACCTATTGGCAATAGTATGTTGAGGTTTTACTCCCAGATGTAAAATCTTAGTTAGGTTGAAAATACCAAATGCTATTGTTAGAAGTCTCCTGTGTGAAGTAGATTGGTGAATACATGTCAAAAAAAATCATGATCAAACCTGGCACTTTTGTTGACAGACTTTGTGGTGAGGCCAAAGGTGTAATTAGGCCAGAAAATTACTTTCTCACTATTAGAATTGTTCCCTTCAGGTCTTGAGTTATCAGTCCAGAAAATTTCATTAAACACTAAATTCACTTTAAGACAACTGTCAAAATTAAGCAGAGGTGAGTCAAGTCAAGGTCCTAATATTCAAATCTATCATTTGGATTTTGTGATTCAGTGCAAAATAAAAACCACGATAGGTTCATTTTCCTATCACTACTAAATTTTTTGTGAATTTCAGGAACTAATTCCTTTGGAAAACAAGGTAAAGCAGAATAACAAAATAAATGTAGACATTGAAATGCTGGATAGCAATAAGTAGTTGATAAAATTTATATTCCCCTTTCATTGAGATCTTCATGAGAAAACGGTAAAAATTCAATTGCACACAACTTTTATAGAGTTAGTACATAACGTGAAAAAGAAATAGTCTCAAAACCAGGTTTCAAAGATTGATATGAAATTTGGTTTATGAGATTGGTAATGGAAATGTAAATTTGCCATTTTTGCTTTTAAATAATTGGGACTTGTTGTAGTATCTTTATGAATAACTGGTTCAACACATTTTTAAAAGTGGAAGACTTAGGATATTCTGGCATATAATTAGCAGACAGGTGAGCAAAGACTGAGCTTTAATAAACAAATAAAAATATGAAATATGTTGGGGAGCAGATGTGGCTCAGGTCGTTAAGCGCCTGCCTCCCACATGGGAGGTCCCGGGTTCGGTTCCCAAGACCTCCTAAAAACCAACCAAATAAACAAACAAACAAAACAATACGCAAACAAACAAAAAAAAAAACAACCCAGAGGAGCCGATGTGGCTCAGTGGTTGAGCGCCAGCTTCCTACGTATGGAGTCAAGGGTACCAAGTACCAGTACTTCACACACACACACACACACACAAAGTAAATACATTTTACATAATATAAGGGATTATCAGTGATGCTCTTTTATTTCCCAAAATGTTACAATAATGTTGTAATGTTATCTATTCAACAAAATAGTTAATTAAATATTTGAAACATACTTTCAATTATTTTTCAAATTATATCAAACAATACTGAAAAGTATTTCTGTAATTCTCAAGCCAAAGAAATTATAAACTGCCCTTGTATGCCACTTGTTTCATCACTTCAGTCAGGTAATACATAAATTGGTTGAATAAATAATAGCATAGAGATCTACTACTAACGGGTAATGGACAAATGAAGACCTACAAGAGCAAATGATTAATAAATATTAGGAAATTAAGTTTTCAATTATTCAGGGAAAAATAATATGCATGGTAGTTATAGATAACACTATACTGTACTTAACCATCATAGTATGAATAATGTCAGAGATAATTCTAATACCTTAAAACTCTTAGTCATTTAGCACTACATTGTTTAAACAGTAACAATTTAAATAAACAATTTTTAAATAATTTATATAAACAATAGTAATTGCAAAAAATTATTTGCAACTAGCATTACAAAGAAAGGCAATGGAAAAAAATATTGATAAGAATGAATAAGCTTTTCCAAAACAATAAAGTGTTGACCAGGTGAGAATTAAAATTCAGACATAATGGTTTGTGAAGTAATTAAGCAAATAAGCTTGATGATAAATTGTGAAATATAATTTTCAACATCTCTCACTCTATCCTTTTGTTGTTCCTATACTAACCCTTTTTATAAAATTGAGTTTAAACATGTTATTGAAATGTGAAGTGATCTCCCCAAAACTTTTATCTGCTTTAAAAAAAGTTTGAAAGCAGATGGTAACTAAAGAGATTAATGAACTCTTTGAAAACAATGGATGATGCACTGAAAACAAAGTTTGTGATTATCCATTCCTGAGTTCATTCCCTAAGTGAGCCCTTCTCTACAACTTTAGCAAGTTATTTACACTGTGTATACCTTAATTTAACCATCTGTAGAATGGGATAAACAATACCTTTTTCACAGGTTGACATGAAAATAAATATACATATGTATTGGCAAAGTTCCCATCATGCCACAGCTACTTTAGAAATGTTTTTATGAACTTCATCTTTATTTTAACAAACCACCTATATCTATTAATTTATATTTAATTTAGTAATGTTTTAAACAGGCACTATGTTAACAACTGAAGATATAGTGGTGAAAAATATTAACATGGATATTGATTCCATATATAAAAATACTTGGTATTTCTCAGCACAGTGTACATACATTAGATAAATTGCTTTTGTTTCTAACTATTATATAGTATTATAGACAGGCTTATGTAATTATGTTATTACTGCAAAAATATCTGCAAAAGAGATGAGAAAGAAGTATCAGTTCTCAAGCAACTGTTTTCAAGCAAATTTCAAGTATTTTTTACTTGCAAAAATATTCTTTTTTGTGTTTTACTTCTGCAATATGGCCATGGCTCTTCTAAACCACATAATTATAATTCTAAATTTTGAATAAGCATTTTAATGTTTGGTTTTAAAAATAGAGCTCTCTTAGAATGCACTCATAGGCTTTCCTAATATTTTACTTAAGTAATGTGCATTTAATAAATTCATGTTCAAATATAGAAAAAATAAGAAGTCACTTGAAAATGTAATAATCATTAATGAAAAGATTACCCCAAAATAAGTCAAAAGAATGACTGCATGCCATTTTGGGGACAAAACTAAATGAAATTAAGTTTTAAAAAATGAGGCAGCTGCTGATGGTAACTTCTAGAAATAGATTTTGATCATATAGTATAGGAATAAATATTTACTCATGAAAGACTCAAGGTATTTTCAATATTTTATGCAGAGAAACTAGAAAAAAACAGTGGCACACTCAATTCATTACATGTCTAAGTTCTCACTTTAAAACTCTGATTCTTACAGATAAAAGAAACATGGAAGATAATGGAAGTACATGTCACAGATGTTTAATTGTAATCCTGAAATTTAAGACATTAATGTCTTGAAACTAACAAAGCAATAGAGTTACTTGAATTCAAGCCAAGAACAACAGTGGTCTAGGCAAAATTGGCTGGGTGGACAGTTGACACATTGAGGGGAAAATGAAGATTACTGTGGAGAGGATGGGAAGATGTGCTAATGGGAGTGATGATCCTGACCATTTATATGTCCAATTTAAAGAAAGTCAAAAAAAAACAAACTGCCCATTTCATTAAAATAACAATATTGGGATTTAAGGGAAGTACATATTTCCAAAATTTCTACTTTGAAAAGTCCTCTCTCATCGATTCATAAAGTATTTTATTTTAGATGATTAATATGGTGCTCACTGTAATTTCAAAAATTCATAGAATATTATTATGTCATGAAATCCATGCCGGGAAAGCAATTGCCATTATAAATCAAAAAGACAACTCACACGGACAGGTCATATGGTAACAGATTTGCCTTGGAATGGTATCCATAAATTTCATTTATTTAATAAGTAACTTAAAGGTTAGGTATGATGAGATGAATCTCATGTGCAAATAACTTCAAAATATTGTTATATTATAGTATTAAGAGATTAATATTCTTGGAATTTAGAGATGCTTCCATTTACATTCACTTGAACCAATACATAACCATGTAATTCTACTTAAATATTTTTCTCCTAATATGGCTCCCTAGAAGGATTTTATTCAGCAATACAGGATGATGTATAATAAAAAGGGCATGCACTTTTTAAATGGATGGATGTTGGTATTCGGATGGAAGGGCAGGTTTTGAAACTATTCACAATGTTAAGTTTTCATATTTAAGAAATCATTTTCAACCAGATGTTATAATAAGAAAGATGATGGCACCAAAAATTCACTTCCAGTGAATAATACTTTATTAAATAAATTAAATATTTCATTGACTTTAATATTGAATATTGAACTTGATGATGTTTAAGGAGAACCTGAATGATATAGTATAACAACGTAAGTCTAACCCAAAATAATAATTTATATCTGCATAACCCTTGAAAATAAGCAGAGTGTTACAGTATCACCCTTAATTCTTAAAAACTCAACAATGTGCTTCTTAAGTCATATCTTATATCCTAGAAAACAAGCTCAAGTCATTAGTAAATATATATTTAGAAAAATAGTCTCCACACCTAATGAAATGTAATTCTTAAATGAAAACTAATGGGAATATATTTTATCTGAATAGAAAGATAGTCCATCAAAGGATTTCATAGAGAATACATTTCATGAATTAAATATGGATCATAAGATCTCAGATCTCTGGATGATCAAAAAGTAATCATTGCCCTGTGAAAAGGATCATTACCAGGAAAAAAATACTTTATTTGTGGTAATTAGAAGGTGGAAAACTTAAAACAAAACAAAACTACTAAGGAAAGGATTACAACCTGATGCCATGAATATGGTAAAGGAACCATCAATCCCAGAACCGATGTGTTAAACCAGAACATAAATAAATACATTGGTTTCTATTCAGAACAATGCCAAAGACCTGTTTTGAAATCATCATCATAAAACTAAAAATCCTGAAATATCTTACTATGTAAGATTTTGAAAAGCACTTTGTGATACATTAGCGCATTTTGTTCATCACAAAGTCTTTTCAGGTAGGGGATAACACAGACCTTTCAATGGTGGTTTATAGATGATGAAAAGAAGACAGCTTGACGTAGAAAACTATCCAGAAAATTGGATTCAGAAAACTTGAATTTAAAAGCTGACTTCAACAAATAAGACATTGGACAAATCTCTTTGCATTTTATTCCTCTTGTATAAAATAGTGCTTTGGTTACCAATATTTATATTTATTCAATGTGATGCTGGAATAAGGAGACCAGGTACTGCTACCCAAAATCACATCACTAGCAAGTGGTAAAGAAAGACTGAAGACAGCCCTTTTAGTTCCAAGTTAAGAGCAATGTCACTATACCATTTTGTTTGAAAAATAAATGTCCTTTAAAGAGAAGAGTCATAATATACCCATTGTATTGTCAAATCAGCAAAGATGAAAAAAACTAAAATCCATGATGGCTTTCTCTAAGATTGGGGTTTGTGGCAACTTTAATTAAAATGTGAAACAGCACAAAAGAAGATTTTGAAACAGTTTATTCTACTATATACATCCTTAGCCATATATCAACAAGTGAACATGATAAAAGCTCTCACATTAATTATACTGACTACTTCCTTAATGAAGTGCAAAAGTGTTTGCATAATCCTATTTAATTTATTAAATTAAGTTACAGTTTTATTACTTTGAAAACTGGCTTCATTGTTAACTTTACAGGATATGTCAATTCATTTCCAACAACTTAATAGCAAACATACAGCCGTAATCAATTGAAAGCAATCTCCATTTTTTAAGACTACTATTATTTGTAATGTGCTTTTTTCTAAGAGCAATATATGACAGTTGGAACATATTTTATAATGGTAGCAATGATATTTCTTTTCCATAAAGCTTATTTTGCCCACAAACACAGCAGTTTAAAAAAGATTCCCTGTCATTAAGTCCTGAAATATAAACATGCGATCACCAAATTTAAGTATCAATTACCACTATAAGGAATATTTATAGAGCATATTTATATGAATTTGAATAACTTTTGAAACTAAGCCTTCCTAAACCTGTTATACAAAAATTAAAAGTTATCAATGTTTTAAATCCTACAGAGTTGATTTGGGCATAGAAATCAGCAATAATAATCAGTACCACTGGGATAAGCCTCTTTAGTCTGTACTACTAATATTAGCACTTTACCTTTGTCTAAGCTTATTCACAAAAGCAAAAGGTGAAAGTAATCTAAGTGCCCATCAGCAGATGAAAGAATAAACAACATGTGGTATACACATACAAAGGGATATTATACAGCTGTAAAAAAAAAGAATGAATATTTGATACATGCTACGACATGAATGAACTTTGAAGAAAACATATGGAGTGAAATAAGCCAGATAAAAAAGGGCAAGTATTTTAGAATCTCACTAATAAGAAATAACTAGAATATTCAAATCCTCTGAGACAAAAAGAAGATTCCAGGGTGCTAAGGGCAGGGGTGGCAGTGGAATAGAGAGCAAATGCTCAATGGGTACAGAGTTTCTGTTTGGGATGATGGAAATATTTTATTAATGGATAGTGGTGATGGTAGCACAACACTGTGAATGTAATTAGCACTACTGAATTGTCTACTTGAAAAGTCATTAAAATGGGAAATGTTCTGTTGTATGTATTTTAGCATGATAAAAAATATGTAACTCTAAAAGAATATAAAAATAAAGAACCCTCAAGAAAGGACAACCTTTCGAAAAGTTTAGGAAAATTATTCAAGCTAAAATAAAATACAATCATCGCATTTTAAATCAGAAGGGACCAATGGACTTTACTGAGCCTCCCTCCTTCCCCAATGAAAAATTTCCTTCAAATTTCCTAAGAGTGATCACAAACAAGAGGAATAGATGGCCGAAGGTTAGAAAGGGAGAGAATTCTTTTTCTAACTAGCACTCTTTTGCATCTTATGCAATATAGCCTATACAATTCAATTAAATATAAAAGCTATTGCTAACAACTTTTCATCCAAGTTTCCTCTGGAACACTGCTGTCAGAGTGGAAAGTGAAGGTTTTAGAAGTAGTTCAACTCTTAGACAGTTCTCCATATAGCAAGGCTCTTTCTTGTGGAACCCAATCCACACCTCCCTGTGATTTCAGTCCATCTATTAGATTTCTGTCCTTGGAAGAGTACAATACGACTCTTATCATCCACTTTCAGATTTTCTGTACCTCTTAGGACTAAGCATCACCATCATTTCCAAATCCCTACCTGCTCTCTTAATGCTTAGCAGTTAACTTGTCAATGTCCTACAAAAAATTGTGGTGCCTATGATTTAACACAATATTTCAGATGTCATCTGAAGTACAGAGTAAAATGGTGCTATTGTTTCTCTTTATGTGGACATTATATTACCATCCATTAACTTTAGGTCTTTATTAGCACTTTCAGAAGCTGTGCCACTCTGCTGGTTTATATGACTTCCTAGCCCCAAAAAAATCCTTTGGTGTTTTGATTTTCATGTAGAATGTTTTTAAATAAGGTCTAAAGGTCATACTTGACTAGGAAAATAAATGTTTTAGGAAAGAAAATGAGAGATTTTTCTGGCCTTTGCCAATTTCTCTAGAAGTTTTTGGACTGTCATTCCCTTCAGTTAGCAATTCTACTTCTTTACAAAGAAAAGAGTAAAGTTGTGAAACTTATCACCAAAGGTGTGGTGAAAATATGAAGTTCAATATGATATGGCTAAATTCTTGAATAAGAAACCCGCAGCTCATGATTAAATGAAGCAATTGAAGCTTTGAAGTTTGCCGCAAAGGGGAGGGCTCATCAGAGACAGAGAAAAAGACTAAACAAACCATACCATTTACCTTGTTTTGCAGAACTTTTGTTCTAACAACATCTTTTAGGAATATTCAATATATATCTATAGCAGAATTGGTTATTCTCCCTGAAGATTTGTATTTCTCACTTTTCTTGGATGGGAAAGAAACAGGATATTATTGGCACCTCCTACTGGTCAAGAAATTGCAGTGATCAGTGAAAGACAACATGTGATGCACTGGGGTTAGATCATCATCTGAGGATCTCACAAATAAATGGATAATTCACAAAATACCATTTAATCCACAAACCATTCACTATCATAATCAAAGATTGACTCTTAAAATTTGATTTTCTTTTCTTAATGTAAGTAAACTTCTCTTCTGTCAAAGGAAATATCATGTCACTATTAAAAAAAGGTAAATAATACATTGCACTGCAATTAGTCAATTAAAGATATTAGCAACTTCATTACTGCAAATCTACTGAGGGTGAAGTGAGTAGATTAAGACTCTTAGCACAGTCCGGTCTGTGCATATGAGACTATAGAACTCAACAGAAACTTGGAGGAGAGAAATGAATTAGGGCAGAAAGGACTGTAATTTTCTTCTAAATTAAGTATCTGAGACCTGTCCAGAAGTCTAGTAATATGTGCTTATTTAATTAAATCTAAAAATAACAGATTTTTGCTCTAACTTTTGGGAAAAACTTTTTATGAATTTTTATGCTAGTAACAGACCAGGCTACATTATGATTTGAATGAAATACTCAATTTTAATATATATGACGCATGAAAAAAGTAGTAAATATATTTATTTTATATTTCCACATACCAAAAGGTATATTTATACTCAGTTAAATTATGATCTATATTTAATCATATATATTGTTATTTTTTAATCTCAATACTGGGGTACAATAAGAATTATAATTGTTGAGGAATGTATAACCAATACAGTGCATTATATATATATATACATCATATATATATTATACACACACACATACCCATATAAAAGTAGGAATTTCGGCTAATGTGTTCTATGTCCCATTTTATTCTTTTAAATATATCTCTCCAGAGTATCAATCTGGAGACATAAATTTCATTAATTGTTGATGATAATGTTTAAATGCAGTCATTAACCTCTAAACAAACAAATAAATAATGCCTGTCATTTACTTAGTATGCTTCTTCTAGGCTCTAGTGCTGAATCTTCAATCTGGGGCCTAAGACTGCTTAAATAAGATTTTATAAGCTGCATTATAGTACCAATGCTTCAATTTGTAACTCTGAGGTTTAATAATTCCTCTCAGAAAAGCTTTACTAATGATATATTAGCCATATTCACTCAAAATATATTTATTTTTAATATCTGTTATGCTCTAGGCAATATTCTAGGCACTGGAACATAGCAGTGAACAAAACTGACCCAAGTCTCCAAGGGACCATGGGTATACCTACCACAGCACACTTGGGCCCCTTCCAATAACTTGGCTAGGATTTGCTGGGTGCTTGTGGGACACTAACAATGGTTCCTAAAGACATGTTCACATCCTAGTCCAGGGACACTGTACATGAGTCCTTGCAGATGTGATTAAGTTAAGGATCCTGAAATGGGAGGATTGTTTTGGGTTAACCAGTGGGTCCAAACACAACCGTGAATGACCTTGCAAGAGAGAGGCAGGAGGAGATTTCACACACACACACACACAGTCACACACCTACACACATAGAAAAGGAGAAGGTTATGTAACCATCGAGGCAGAAATTGGACTGACCTAGTCCCAAGTCATGGAAGGCCCTGCCACCAGAAGTTAGAAGACGCAAGGAGTGGATTCACTCCTAAGCCTCCAGAAGGAGTACAACCCTTCTGACACTTTGATTTTGGCCTCCAGAACTGTGATAGAAGAAATTTCTGTTGTTAAACCACTGCGTTTGTGGTAATTTGTTACAGCTGCCTTTGGGGAATGAATACAATACTCAATTCAAGTTTTAAAACTAAATAAATTTTTCAAGACAAAGTCTAGTGTATAGACTGTCCTTCCAAAAAGGAAAAAAAGAGGACATATTACTTTATTTTTCTCTTCAAGAAAAATATAAACAGGAACATGAAATATTTACAGGTTAAATGTACTACCTTGAAAATGTACAGTGATTAAACTTCACAAATATTCTTGTTATATAAATGTATGAAAACACATACATCCAAAATAAACATAAATGGTTTGAATAATTAGTCACATTTACTCTTTGAGTAAGGCACTCAGTAGACTTTTGTTTTGTTTTGGGTTATGTTGTATTCTGTTGCTTTGTTTTGTTTTGTTTTGTTTTGTTTTAGGAGGTACAGGTGATTGAACCAAGGACCTTGTATAAGGGAAGCAGGCACTCAACCACTGAGGTACTCCAGTTCTCCTCAGCAGACATTTATGTTTAATTAATTAGTGAAGATTTTCAATCCATTTGTGGCTGCTTTACTTGTGCATTTTTCTGTTTACCCTTACTTATGAGTCTCCCCATGGAATATAATGCATTTATGATAAAAAATTCTCAACACACAAAGTATAGTTCCAAACTATGAAATTTCTCCTGAGAAGTTAAAATGTTTAATCTTTTTTAAAATATTATAAATGCTGATATTGCAAAAGGAAACAGTCTGGATGCTGTTGCTCTTTAGTCATATTTATCAGGAAAATAAAGAACACAAACTGAAAACATGTTTCTGAATTAAAAATCCACATGAGAACATTTCCCTTTGATCTTAAAAAAAAAAAAAAGCATGTTTCAAAGAGATTAACTTTGGATTAATCGTGCCCTGACCCAGTAATTTTTTTCTAAAATGAAGTAATTTTAATTTGTAAGTACTAACTTTTTAAGGATAGTGCATGTTTATATGCAATTGCTTTCTTTACCCTGAATTTCTAGTTATTACAGGTCTATGAGGTCACAATGACAGAAAAGACATGTCTGAGAAACAAAAGTGTAAATCATTTATTTATTTGATTTGAGTGTATGTTAAAAAAAGTACTTTAGGTTCAAATAAATTTTCTTTTAATGTTAAATGCAAATATTTGGTACTCACTGAGTTACTTCTGTATTACTTACATGAAATTTGTATTTCAAAACCGGCTTGCATACTGCCCAAAGCATTAAATGAGAAAGTTGGCCAAATAGTCTATCCAAATTATACAGCTGGCACAAGAGGAGAGTATTTTGAATTCATAAATAATTCTTTCCATAATTGTAAAATAGACATGACTCTATAAAAAGTATGAATGTTATTAGAACTATGTTGCTAGGAAGAATTTATTTCAAACTTGTATTTATTATCAAAAATGATTTATGACAAGTGCTCAGTCCAAATAAATGTAGTGAGCACTGCGGGAGGTACTGGCTTGTGAGAATCTACAAAGAGCCTTCTTTCTTTCATTAACTTCAACTTCTGGTTGCTATGGTATCAGTGACAACCATAAATTTTGGGAATTATCACTATCTGCCCACATCCCCTTCTAAGGTTACACACAAGCACACTCAAGCAACCAAAAAATAAACAAGTAAAAACATCATAAGCGATCTCAAATTTTAAAAGAATTATAGACACCTAAATACATAATATTATTGGGGCTGGGGAAGACATTGTTAAATATGTAAAATTAGTCATATTTTCTTTGGAAAAAACAGATGCTTCTAAGAAAGAATATTATTTAATTTCAATGTTGAGTTGGGGAGGGCAAAGTTTGAAGGAACGGAAGGAAAGGTTAAGGGAAAAAAATTCTTTTTTACAGGGCCAACATGGCAAATTTGAAGGTAAATTTGTATCTTTTTCTGCTTTTCAAATGTTACTACTTGGAGTACAAAAGCACAGGTCAACATGCATAAACAGGCTACAATTTGTATCTTGTAATGGTTTTAAAGTTTGGGTTTTTTATTTTGTTTGTGTCTTTATTTGCTTTTTGAAGTCTGTTGGTTGGTTGGTTGGCTTTGTTTGTTTTAGAAACATGATTTCCAAAACTACTTTATATCAGATACTGACACATAACCATTGATTCGTGAAAACAAATTTTTAAAATTCAAAATTCACAGATCAAAATTTAGTAGAAATTTTAGCAAACTAGGTTTCTTAATGTCAAAAACACTAATATTTTTGTTTAAAAATAATTAATAGACTTAACCTTCCCCACCTAAAAAAGAAAAAAAAAATGTCTTTTTGTTAAAAAGAGTAGCAAATAGAAATAATCTAGTATATAAGTCTATATTTTCAAATTGAATCAAATTTCCCCAACACACTAAATATCCTTGTGAGAAAGTTGTTATGCTCCTTTGAGAGCTCTAGGATTTATTTTTTTTTGAGGAGGAGGAGGTAACGGGGATTGAACACAGGACCTCATATATGGGAAGCAGGCAAACAACCACCTGAACTAAATCCACTATCTCTAGGATTTTTTAAGACTATTCACTCTCCAATTATTGTTTTCCAAGAGGAAATAATATGTCTTCAGAAAATGGATATTTTATATAGTATTTCCTAAAATCTAAACTTCATCTCCAGAGATATTTTTTTTTAATACATCCCCCCCCC
>PVKH010005403.1:0-22138 GCA_004027955.1 Chaetophractus vellerosus | reverse complement strand
TTTTGTTCGATATTAGTATAAATACTTAGCTACTCCCCCCCCCCCCCCGCTTTTTTTGGTTATTGTTTTCTTGTAAGATTTTTTTCTAGCCATTCACACTCAGTCTCCTTGAATCCCTGGGTCTAAGGTGGGTTTCTTGTAGACAACATATAGATGGGTCATATTTCTTTATCCATTCTGCTAATCTGTGTCTCTTGACTGGTGAGTTTAATCCATTAACCTTCAGTGTTATTACTGTCAAGGAATTACTTATATTAGCCATATTTTCTTTGGGTTTATATATGTCACAATTTGTTTTTATTTCTCTTTTTGTCTTTTTAGTTGTTCTTACACTCTCCTCCAATTCTTTCTCTCCCGTTTAGCATAATCTTTTATTTTGCTTTGTTTTTCTATTTAGTTTAACTAGTATAATTTTTAACATAAAATGATGACATACATTGGTGGTCAAATGAATATTTATGGGCTGTTATTACCTTAAAAGAATGTATTTCATGGTATAGAATAAATAAAACTCTGGTTGGCATGTTTTAGATATTTTGTACAAGATGATTTGACTTAAAGTCCCCTCATCTAGCTGAATTTGGAATGATGGTTTCCTGTGGCATTGGTTTGATTCAGGGTGTCTGCTTGTGTGTGTGTGTGTGTGTGTGTGTGTGTGTGTGTGTGTCTGGAGAGTAACTGGACATATAAGGATACTTAGTGATGACTCAAAGAAAAGATCAGGGCAGATCCATTTGATTTGGAAGCTATGCACAGGGAAAAGGAGGGCCCTTCCTTGGTATTTACCACTAAATACTTGTCTTAAACCATGTTCTTTTCCCTGGTCCTCTGGGTTCTATATTCAATTGATACTCCATAATCTCAGGTATTTATGATTAGTATTTGTATTATAACTGAGAAATACTATTTGGGGTAAAATTCCCAGTTTATGTACTAACTAAGTTTCATTTACAATTATCTATGGTGAGGTGGTTTTTGCAATCATTTGCAAAACACAAAACTAGTTGAATATTGTATACCTTGTTGAGTTTGGTTTAATAGCCTTAATATATGGGAGTCAAGGAGCTACATCACCAACAGGATGTTTATAAAGGAACAAAATGTTTCAGAAAAGCTAATTTCTGTGTGTCCACATACCAGCTCAGAAAACATTGTGGCATGAATGGCAGTAATGGCTATTCATTCTTACATCCTGTCTGACTTAACAGATTGTGCAGGATTCTCTCCATTTCTTCCCTGGAGCTTAGTTAAGCCAATTGTTACTCTGCATAACAATCTGGATACTGGAGGGAAACTTTGGCATATAATGTCACTGTTGGGAAATGTAATAGTTTGACAGTTTTATCTAATTATGAATTCCAAAAATATAAATTGAATCATGCTTGTAAACTGATATGTTCATCTGGGCATGATTTGTTTATGATTAGGGTGTTAACTGGGCCATGTCAGGAGGGCATTGAGCCCCGCCCCTCGGTGGGTGTGGTCTCAAGTATAAAGGCAAGGCAGCAGATTTGAGAAGCAGATTTTTGAGAAGCAGTTCTGATGTTGGAGAGGAGCACTCCAGGAGAAGACAAGTGAGCCATTCGCCTGATAGTCTACAGCTGGCCTTGTGGAGAGATGCAAAGCATAGAGACCCTCATGGTCTACAGCTGAACTTGTGGAGGAAACCAAAGCTAAGCCTGGAGAGAAACGCAGCCCTGGCAGGAGAGGAACCCAAAGGCCTGAGCCCTTGCAGACGTCAGCAGCTGTCTTGCTCCAATATGTGGACTTTGGTGAAGGAAGAAACTTATGCTTTTTGGCCTGATAATTTTAAGCTTCTACCCCAAATAAATACCCTTTATAAAGACCAACCAATTATTGGTATATATTGTGAAAGCACCCTTTTGGCTGACTAATACAGGAAATATTAAGATAGGTAAAATTAATTAATGTGAGCAATAAAGCTCCTAAATATTTTTATTAAAGATATTTCTTAGATTATGATAGAAAATACGTGTTCCTTGTTTAAACAAATGTACAGAAATGTAGAAAGATGAAAACCTTAACTCCATCATTCAGAAGTAACCAATTTTACCATTTTGGTGTATTAATAGTTCAACTGTTAATAGTTGATCTTTTCCCTTTTATTATGATCATAGCGTATATAGGCAGATTTCATATGTTGATTAAAGTGCCTTTTGTGACTATAAAAAGAATGAATTTACCCACTAGAATGGCTATTAAAAAAAGGTGGATAATAAAAACATTCATTAGGATATGGAAAAATTGGAACCCTCATGCATAGCTGGTGGGAATGTAAAAAATATAGCAACTTTGGAAAACAGTTTGGCAGGTTCTTAAAAGGTTCAACATACACCTAATGTTTGAACTATTCATATTTTCCCTTATTACTACTGAAGAGAAATGAACAATTATTTCCAAACAAATACACTTCTACTAATGTTCATAGCAGCAATATTTATAGTAGCCAAAAAGCAGAAACAATCCAATATTTTTATAGATGTTCTATAACTGGTGAATAAATAAGCACTATGTGGTTTATTTACTTTCATCATTAAAATGTAAGGAACTAAACCTTTTGAGGGGTAATGAAAATGGTCTAAAATAGGATTCTGGTGATAGTTGTGTATCTCTGTATATTTAATAAAATCATTGAATTATACCACAAAAAATGTGAACTTTATTGCATGTAAATACCATAATGATGTTGTATAGAAAAAAGAATAAAATACCAAGTTTTCTATTAAAACTGCATTTTCATTACTAGAATCTCAGATTTCAAATATTGTTAAATTTCTTGTGTCCCAGTTTCATTATGACTAAAGTATGGAGCTGATATTTATCTAATAAGATTCTTATAAGAACTAAGTTTGATACCTGAGGCAGGCTGCCTGAAGACCTTTTGCAGATAGTAGTCACCCAATGAAGAAGAGTTCCCATTTTCTAACAGATAATTTCAAACAGTGCACTAAATTTCCTGTAATTGCTTACTATCTGATAGATGTAATCTGACAAAATGCCTGACACATAGTTGGTTGTTATGTAATATGTTGAGTAAAAATGAAAAAGAATGTATATGTGAATATACATGCTCACTGAAGAATTTTTATATTACTCCTCTAAAAAGAAAAAAGGCCATGCAACTGGGTGAATAAATTTTTACATTCTAATAGAAAATATCTCTTTAATTATAAGAAAAAAAGGATATTTGAATAAAGATAAAAATCATTTAACATTTTGCAATAAATATTTAGTATTTTAAATTGCATTAGGCTTTAGATTGTCAAATACTTAATTAAGAAACTGAATTGGAATAAATAAGTGAACATAGAGAATCAAAATCCTGAAATCACAAGATCTTAGAGTTGGAAAGAACCTTGAACATTCTATATGCCAACTTGTGTTCCATGGGAAGGTTCAGCTGGTCTTCTAGGAAAAGGTCTTGAGAAGAATGTAATTGAAAAATCCACCACAAAATGGGCTCAAAATAAATGTCATATGGATGTGTACTTCCATCAAAATTCAGCATTCACCAAAATGATCAAATTCAAATTTATTCTGAAAAATCCTATAGAGAAAGTAAGACACACAAAAAATGAAAGAATTAAAGACCACATTTAACTTTCTGGGCTGGGCATAAAGTGCTTTTCATTGAGGAGGATTTAATCTAGGACACAATGGAGAGGTTGGGCTCCTCTTTTACAAGCAGCTGGACCCCTTTTGCTCTTGGGCCCTGCACATATCTTCTTACTGTGGGGCTACTTGACCCTTCCTACTTACTCAGTCCTGACTTAGTCTTGGAACCGATTCATACCTGAGAAAGGAGAGGATTAAAGATTGATTTAGTGGTCCTTGAAAAGGAGATGGCAATTTGGGGGTATAAGTACAAGATTTTATATGAGGAAATACCGTGATAGACCAAGGTTGGTGGGGAAAGCTGGCAGAATCCAGACCAAACTCCTTCAGAGTGAAAGAAAGAGGGAAGAGGGATTGGATGGAAGTGCCCTGTGCCCTCAAGATTTGGAAGACAGTTGTGGAGTTCAGGTGATAAAGTCATTAATCAGAATGTGTCCCTTTGTAGCATGAATGGATCCACTGTGATAGATTCCAGATTGCAGCATTCATTAGAATTCCTTACTCACTTATACTCCTAGTAAATGGAGAACTGCAAGACTCATTCTCATGACATTATAGAGATCTACAGCTCAGCATGAAGGCTTTGGAATTACATTATATTGGTCACTAGTCTTCCATTAGTAATGCATGATAAAATAAATTTAAAGTAATCAACTTATATATTTGCAGAACTTCTGGCATGGTTATGTAGAAAACTCAAATACAAAACTACTTTCAGAAAAGAGAACTTAAGGAAAAGATACAAAAGTGTGCCCTACATCTTTTACACAGATATTATAGTAATTCTTGATATATGCTGTGCCCAGGTTATCAGCCACAAGAATTGTCCTAACATTTTGTGATAGTTTCTTCATTGCTTTGTAAGAAAAAAATAGTTACTTTCATGTTCTTACCACTTATCTCTGCAGAAAATACATAGATTTGTGTAAGTTTGGCCATTGGTTCCACAGACTGGATCCTTTTCGCTGGTGCAAAGAAACATTGCACGTGAATACAGGCGACATTCTGGCTATAAAATATAGAGTGACAATATGAAATTTATCATATAATCAATATTGGAATAAAATTTTCTTCAATCCTAATATGAATTGTCATTCATTAAAATGGGAGAAATATAGCTTTATACATAAGTTTAATGACAAACAGCAATGTAACCACAACTCACTTAAAATTAAAGGTGTCATTAACTTTTTTTTACAAGACTGCTAATATTTTTTAAAGATCATGCACTTTGATAGATTTTCCAACCTCTCCACATTCCCAAATTCTCTTAATTTCTGATCACATCTCCATCTTTCCATCTTAATAGAACAAATCTTGAAATTGAATTTTCTCTTTTTCATTCCCATGTCTCTCTCCATAATTTCATATATAGATATATTCATTCCTCTGCCAGCCATCTCTGCCAACTTTCTACAGTCTCTCACAGTTGTTTCCCTCATAATATATGTTACCTTATGTTATATACACACACACACACACATATGTATACATATATGTAATCTGGTTAGTTTTCACAGTTCTGATAATTTACATAAATAAAAAATACTTTATGTATTTGTACATGACTTACTTTTTTAACTTTCCTTTGACTGTTAATCCATTTTGGTGTTTAGAGCTATTATCATTTCTTTTGATCTGTATGTAATATTTCACATGTGACTATATAATAATTAGCATTTTAATTCAAACTTAACTGGATAATTGGGTTGTTTTTTCCCCCATTTGATTTGCTAGGATGAACATTTCTAATGTAAACATCCATTAACCATTAACCTGTCTCACATGTTTGCATGCAATGAGATTTTTGCCCAAGAATGGAATTTTTGGATAAGAAGATATTTTTACCTTGTCAGGATATTGTCAAATGATTTGTATAGCCTGTAAAAATCTTATAAAACACTTAGAGTTTAATGTAATGATAATACTTATTTTTACTTTTGAAAGGATCATGTTGCTGTGTGCATTGCTTGGTGAAGTTTGCTGCTGAAATTTACAATACAAAAGAAGTTAATAGTTTACCTTTTCAACTTCCTAAAAAAATCAGTATTCCCTTACCTCACGTATGTAAATCGGTAGTAAGCGAAAGGCAGTTTCTGCAAAAAACACACAGATTAAAACATTTTAAAAATTCAAAATAGAATGAAGCATCATCTCTAGTAGGAAGTGACCACATTTCTTAGTAACAGAATTCTGTATAAAATTTTCAAGCAAAAGCTACTGGTAATGTGATGAGCCTTTAATGGCAGGAGCAAAGCCTAAATTCACAAAATAGAACAAAATAAAGTATTTTTAAATTTTCAAATTGTTGTCACTCTGTGAAAAATAATTTATGTATTACTTTTAGCACTCTTTCCAATATCCTGCTTTGAAAAAGATACCATTGTTTTTTCACTTAGAGATGATATCTAATTCAGAGAAGACAATGCCTTGCATAAAGTCACTTAAAGATAAGGATATTAATCAGCATTTAATTCATCAGTACTCTGCTCTAGTTGCCTGCCTCTATCCAATGCTTCACATCGATTTATTCTGAAATTCATGGAACACATTGAGCTTTAAAGAAGATAGCTTGATGGACAAACACCATACCAAGGAACCGATAGAGTCTACAACTGCAAGCAAGGGAGTTCCATCCATTGGTGCCATGGGATTACAGCCACCTCTCAATTAGAGGTGGAGTGGGCATCACCATCCCAGAATCCTCAGGATTGAGGCATGAACTATGGACTAGAGTAGACCTACTGGTATTCTACTATAGACTTATTGTTATTCTAGCAATGGAATAAATTATATCATTGATGTGGAGGCAGTGACCACTGGAGGTTCTGAGGGTAAAGAGAGGGAAAAACAAGTGTAATAGGGGGGCATTTTTGGTACTTGGAAATCATCCTGAATGACATTACATGACAGATACAGGCAATTATATATCTTGCCATAAGCTACAGAATCGAGTGGGAGAGAGTAAACTACAATGTATAGTATAATCCATGCTTAGTGACAATGCTCCAAAATGTGTCCATCAATTTCAATAAATGTACCTCACTAATGAAGGATGTTGTTAATGTGGGAAAATGTGGGAGGTGTGGGGAACAGGGCATATGGAAATCTCCTATATTTTTTTATGTGGCATTTGTATAATCTGTCTCTTTAAAAAAACAACAACAACAACAACAGAAAAATGGCCCCACACTCACAGGAATAGATTAGTTTAAGAACAAAATCTTTTTTGGGGATTCACAAAATTGTGTCGCATCTGTATTCATTTAAAAAAATAAAACTGATTTTAATTGTAGAAAATAAAAGAAGAATGGAGACAATGAGACAATCACCACGGGTCAGAAGGCAAAGAAGGTGAAAGAAGGCAGAAGATGTGATACACACATACACAATTTAAACTTTTCATAAAAAATGTTACTATAAAAGTGAAAAACAAAGACGAACCAGCTTGGGTAGAAAAGTCCATTCAGTTCTTCACTAAATCATTTATAATTGTTCATCTATATGAAAACAATAAATCATAACTTCACGGAAGGAAACATGAGAAAAAAAATAAAGATAGCTTGTCCCCAAGAAATGAATGAGTTTCCTTTTTACACAAAATCTTGATTCTGAAGGAATGAGAGCTGGTAAGCTACAATCAGATTGCCAAGGAATACCAAATTTAAAGAATTTTACCTCAATTCCTTTTTTTTCCCCTTGGATGTCAAATTCCTTAGTTTTTAAATGTAATGGGTGGGGAGCTAAGGTCTACTGTCTCTTCTAACACACCACTTTGTGTCCACTTATCTAATTTGGGAAATAAGAAAAAGCAATCCACTGATGTAATTTCATAAAAGTAAAAAGGAATTTGTATCTTGCCCTGTTTTTCATTTTTACCACTTTAAGGATTATCAACCCAATGAAACAAGCCCCTCCATAGTAAGTTACAATTATTTCCTGCATTTTCTAGGATATGCAAATTATTTCACTCACAAATGGAGAGTTTACTCACCAGAATTAAGAGAAAATACCAAGATAGAGACAAAAATAGCATTGATCCATGTCGAGAAGCAAGGCATTTTATCAAGTCTGTGGAAGAAATATTTCAAATGGTTTTGGACTCATGGTACAATGGAAATTTTTTTAAATTTTTCAATTGTAAAGGAAATTGAATCCAGGACCCATGCATGGAAAGTCTCTTACTAGTAAAGGGATTCCTCCAACTGTCTAGATTCCTAATTAAGGTGGATGATCCCCTCTCTTCTTCCCCAACCCTATGATTTAAAAAGATATAATATGCAAACAAACGGGAGATATCCTAGAGATGTGAGAGAAATTCCAGAAAAAATCCTATTGCACACATAAGAAGTAGCTGATTACTTCCAACCCTTTTGGTCAGGTCAAAAAGAGCCTGGCTGCATTTAAGGAAACATGTACTTTAGAATCTCATTGTTTCCTTAGAAAATAGAAACATGTATTTCAGGAAGCACCACTCTGGAGCAGTTCTCACAGCAATGCTACACACCGGGGCTACCTCCCTAGTCTAGCCTAACATAAACTACCTACACAGAGAGTGTGGAGAATGAGGTAGGCAGCTCTGGAGATCCTAGCTATCTTGTCTTCCTTTCCTTCTCAACCACCTCCACCCAGCTGAGCCTACTTTTATTAAAGTGTGAGTGAGGAGCTTGATAAGATAACACAGATGGCCTGGGGCAAATAAGACACAGAGGTGTTCTGTGTCCTCCCTGCGGGCTATAAAGTAGGTCACAAGAGGTACCTCACAAAGAACTCTCTATAGATTTTCCCTCAGCAGAAGGTTTGGGGAAAATTTGATCTGATAAACCCAGAAATATGAGGTGGGAAGAAAAGTGGTTAGAGATCCTAAACTAGAGAAGATATGTGAAAGCTTTCCAACCAAGTGATTTGAAAAGGACAAGAGAATCACAGCAAAAAGAATGAGTTTTTTGAATGGTACCTGGATTTGTTCCTTGAACCTCAGTAGTTTTTGACACTGGTAGCATATTATACCCAATTGGAGATCTTTTTCTGTTATACTTTTATTTTGAGACAATTATACATTTACACCAATTGTAAGATATAATGCATATAGATTCTATGTACTCTTTAGCCAGTTTCTTGACTGGTAACATCTTGTAAAACTTTATTACTATAGTACAGTGTCATAACCAGGAGTTGACATCACTTGGAGACCTTTTTACTAATGCCCAGTCCCACCACCAAGATTATGAAACAATCATTCATAGATGAGGCCTGAGCACTGGTAGGTTTAAAAATTCCCTGGTGAGTTTGGACCAGCCAGCTTTGGGGTCTCTTAGACCAGAACATAGGATGTAAATTTCTGAGCTAGGAGAGAGAGAACTGTGGGTAGTTAAATTGAGGCCACATGGAGCAATGACCTAAATTAAACATTAAGTAATTTCATCTTTATTTCATAGGTAAATAGGAAATTGGAAACTTTTTAAGCAAGAGAAATATTGGTTCAGAGTTATCTTCTCTATAATTTACTAATCTGCATCAAATTCTGACTCATTGGATAGAGGCTGACAGTTGATAGACAAGATTCAAAGTTAATTTACCACTTAGTAACCTTGACTCAAAGTTTAGACCTTGTAATCCACAGTTTCCTTATTTTAAATATGAGTATATAATTCTTATCTCATTGGTTTATTTTAATATTATAAAATGTTTAGGAGAGCGGAAATGGCTCAAGCAGTTAAATGCCTGCTTCCCACATAGGAGGTCGGGGGTTCAGTTCCTGGTGCCTCCTAAAGAAGACAAACAATAAGCAGACAATGAGCAGACATTGCACAAAAACAACGAGCAAAAATAACGAACAAAAACAATGAGTGAGACAATGAACAAAACACTGAGAAGACTGAGCAAAAACGAAAAAACCGAGTAGGGAGCAGATGTGGCTCAAGCAGGTAAGCACCCACCTCCCACATGGTCCCGGATTCAGTTCCTGATGCCTCCTAAAGAAAAAAAACAATCAAACAGACAATGAGTAAAAAGCAACAAGTGAACAATGAGCAGGCAGAGAGCAAAAACAATGAGCAAAAACAACCAGCAAAGAGACTAGGGAGTCATACCGGGGGAAAAATATTAAAACAAATTTTCACTTTAGTCGATACTTAAATTGTGTGTTGGATTTAGATTAGTCACACTAAACCTACTTGTCTTTTTTGCAGTGGAGGAACCCAGTATTTAGAAAGGAAACTTTGAATCTAGAAATATTTAATGCCAATTTGATGGAAGATACCAAATTCTGATGAATGTAGACAATTCTATTTGTTTAGAATAAGTTGGATATTATATTTACAGTAAATTTAATTTAGTTACATACACACAGACATATCTGACACTGATAATTTCTTCAGATGCATGACATTTGAGGGCAAAGTTTCAGCCAGCGACTCAAGGATATCAAGCTTTTTGTCTCTGAGAAAAGTTATAGATTTACTGGGTATAAGGTGCTCTTGACACCATTCTGTCTTGTGTAGCTTTGAAACATTATCTTATTCCTGTAAGCAAAACTGAGGCAGTCTGGTTAATATCCTTTAAGGAACTAAGTCCAAAGAGTAAACTTCTAAAATTAGATTAATGGAAAACCAGTTCAGTTAGTTTTAGCGTTTTCAGAGCTGCTTAAGTGAAGAAATTTTAATAAGCACATTTTCTAGCTATCAGTAACTCACCATGCTGGAGAGTAACGGGGATGACATACCTAGGTTTAATCTAAATGGGTAAAACACCAACTAAGATTCATACTGGACCTTTCCCCAGGTTACTCTATAGTACAATTATTTTTCTGGAAATCACATACTGTTTAAAACAGAATTAGAGATGTCCAAATTTACTAAACTTTCAAAAGTGACTGATGTCTTCCAATCTGCTTCATGTCTCAAAGGAGGCCAAAGTGATTTGGTGATTTATACCAGGAAACAAACAACAACAACAACAACAACAAATAAGCCCTTACACCTATGACCGATTGATTTTTTATGGCCTTAGGAAAGTTATATTGAGTAAAAAAGTAAATTGGGTAAGATTACATACAGTATGATACTTTCTTAAAAATTGAGGTATAATTAACATATAACAAAATGCATTTTTTGGTGAACAGTTCTGTTTTAGGCAGGGTTCTCTTGGGAAACAGAATCAACAGGAGATATCTGTTAATAATATAAGATTTTATAAGAGTCTCTCACGTGACCGTGGGGATGCACAAGTCCAGGTTCTGCAGGCAGCCTGCAAGCCAGGAGCTCCAATGAAAGACCGATGAAGGGTCCTTGATGAGTTTCTGGGAGAAGTTAGCTGTCAAATGATGAGCTGGGAAATTCTCTGAATGTTGAAATCAGTTCCCTTTTATGGCAGTCAACTGAATGGATAAAAGCATCATCCATTCTTGATCCAGTTTCCTTGATTGATGCAGATGTAATCAGCCATCCATGCAGTAAACTCACTGGTGATCAATGTCCATAAATGCTCTTGTATTACAATTAGCCCAGTGCTTGCTGGACCAAGTACCTGGACACAATTACCTGGCCAAATTGATACATTAGCCTAACCATCACAAATTCTATCAGTTTTGAAGAACACTTATACAACCACCTGAATAATCAAAATATATGCCAGTTCCATAACCACCCACACCAAAAACCTTCCCTCATGTTCCTTTGGAGTCATCTTCTCCTCCCAACCCTCGACTCTGGTAAACATTGATGTTTTCTGTTGCTATAGTTTTGTGTTTTCCAGAGTGTCATGTGAATATAAATGATGTGACCTTCTGAGTCTGGTTTCTTTTACTTAGCATAATGCTTTTTTTTAAATTTAGAGAAGTTGTAAAATTATAGAACAATCAGGTAAAAAAATGCAGCATTCCCATATACCTCCCTATTGTTGACACTTTGCATTAGTATGGTACCTTTGTTATAAATGATGAAAGAACATTAAGTTGTACTATTAACTATGGTCCATAGATTACATTAGGTGTGTTTTTCCACTAATATACCACACTATTGTTAGCACCTTGTATAAGTGTAGTACATTTTTATAATTCATGAAAGAACATTCTTATACTTGTACTATTAACAATAGTCCATTGTCTACAATAGGGTTCACTGTGTAATTCAGTACTATGTTTTATCTTTTAATTTTATTCTAGTAACATATATAACCAAAGATTTCTACCTTTTAACTGCAGTGGCATAATATATTTAAGATACTGAAAGAGAAAAATTGCCAGCCAAGAATCTTATATTCAGCAAGATTGATTTTCAAAAATGAGGGTGGGGAAGCAGATGTAGCACAATGGTTGAGCACCTGCTTCACATATACAAGATTCTGGATTCAATCCCTGGTACCTCCTATTAAAAAATGAGGGTGAGTTTAGTACATTCACAGATAAACAGAAACCAAGAGACTATGGAACCAAAAGACCAGACTTACAAGAAATACTAAAAGGAGTGCTATAGTATGAAAGTGTGAAAAGAAGAGACCAGAGAGGCTTGGAAGAGTCTAGAGATGAAGATTATCAGTAAAAGTAACTAAAAGTATAAAAAGAGTGGTGAAAATAAAATATGACAAATAAAACCCAAAGGTTAAAATGCATGAAGGAAGAACAGTCCCTACCGTAATAACATTGAGGGATAATGGATTAAACTTCTCAAACAAAAGACACAGACAAAAGGAATGGATAAGAAAATATGAGCCAACTATATGCTGTCTACAAGAGACTTACCTTAGACCCAAGGATAACAATATATTGAAAGTAAAAGGCTGGAAAAGGATATTCCACACATGCAGTCACCAAAAAACTTTAAAAGCTGGTTTCTGCTTATAAAAGCTAAAATAGACTTTAAAAGCCAAGCTGTTATTAGAGACAAGGAGATATATTATATATTAATAAAAGGGGCTATCTAACAGGAAGAAATAACAATCATAAATGTACGTGCACCTAACAAGGATGCCCCAAACATATCAGGCAAATAGTGGCAAAACTGAAGGGAGAAATAGATGTCTCTACAATAATAGTTAGATACTTCAATTCACCACTCTCACCATTGGTAGAACATATGGGCAGGGGATAAATCAAGACACAGCTTGCATAATATGATAAATGATCTAAACTCAATAGAAATATACAAAACTATTGTAAGCAAAAACAGCAGGATAAATATTCTTCTCAAGTGCTTATGGATATTTCTCCAGGATAGGTCAAAAACAGAACTCAATGAATTTTAAAAGATTAGAGTAATACAAAGCGCTTTATATGATCATAATGAAATGAAGCTGGAAATCAGCAAAAGGTAGAAAAAGGGGAAATGCACAAATATATGGAGATTAAACAAAACACTCTTAAATAATCAATGAATCAAAGAAGAAATAGCAAGAGAAATCAGCAAATATCTCAAGATGAATGAAAATGAGAGCACAACATATCAAAAACTATGGAATGAGGAGATCCTGAAAGATGGTATTGGAGTAGGCAGTCAGGGCTCAAATCTCTCACAAAAACAGTGGAGAAAGAGCCAAAAGTTGTCTGAGGGACCTGTTTTGGGGAAAGCATCCAGGACAGTGCTATACAACTCCCAGGAAGTTGAAGGACAGAGTGACAAAGAACCCAAAACAACAAATGTCAGTTACCAAACTCCTGCAGTGGACAGGAAGGGCTCCACTCACCCACCCCTAAGATATTAAGCCTGGATAAAACCCCTGGCTCACTGCAGCCAACTGAGTGGTGAAGAGACATCTTCCTTCCTGTCAGCTGTTACAAGGGAAAAGGTAGGGGAGATGAGGGGCTTCTCTTCATTGAATTTGGGCAGCAGAGCCTGCTTTGAATCTCGGCTCTGGCCAGATGAAAATGGAGGAAAGCAGAGATAGAAACACCTCCAAGGAAAAGTGTGCTGATGAACACCATCTGCTGGCCAGCCTGGAAATTGCATGGACAAAAACTTCTTTTGGGTGTTTCTGTACTGTATATCCTAAAAAAAAATCTGTGCCCCATTAGTGAGTCCCTGGCCCAATTTTGACTTAAGCAGGGCAATTTTAAAGACTTAGAATAAGTTGAACCAAACACCAAAGAAGAGCTGTGGGAACAGATGTGGCTCAAGCAGTTGAGTGCCTGCCTCCTACATGGGAGGTCCCAGGTTTGGTACCTGGTACCTCCTAGAGAGAGAGAAAAAAAAACAAACAACAGGGAACAGATGTGACTCGAGCAACTGGGCTCCCGTCTACCATACAGGAAGTCCAGGGTTTGATTCCCGGGGCCTCCTGGTGAAAGGCAAGCTGGCCCATGTGGGGAGCTGGCCCAAGCAGAGAGCTGGCCCACATGCAGTGCTGGTCCACATGGAGTGCTGGCTTGTGCAGGAGTGCTGGCCCACATGGAGTGTTGGCCCACGTGGAGAGCTGACACAGCAAGATGATGCAACAAAAAGAGACACAGAGGAGAGACAATAAGAGACACAGCAGGCCAGGGAGCTGAGGTGGTGCAAGAAATTGAGTGCCTCTCTCCCATTCCAGAAGGTCCCAGGATTGGTTCCTGGTGCTGCCTAAAAGAGAAGACAAACAGACACAGAAGCACACAGAGAGAGCAGACAGTGAGTGCAAAACAATGAGGGAGGGGGGAGAAGTAAATAAATAAATCTTTAAACAAAAAAACAAACAAACAAATGAAAAGGCCAATTCAAGGGAGCCGATGTGACTTGGTAGTTGAGCACCAGCCTCCCACATATGAGGTCCTGGGTTCAATCCTGGTCCTGGTATTTTTTTTTTTTTATTTAAAGCTGTGAAAAAGAAACAATAGGCAAGAGAGAGAAAATGGCCATCAGAATAAATTCACCAACATATTCAGATGCCTAGACATCAGCAAAAAATTACAAGCCATGATATGCTACGAAATAGGAAGAGATGGCACAGCCAAAGGAACAAATCAAATATCTGAAGAGATACATGATTTAAGACAACTAATCAATGATAATCACACAACTCAATTAAATAAATTCAAAGAATTGAAATAAAATATGACTAAGGAGAAAAGGAGATAAGAAAACACTGGGTGATCATAAAGAACAATTTGAAAGACTGCAAAGAAAAGTACCAGGCTTTATGGGAATGAAAGAATGGATGAGATTAAAAATACATTACAGACACATAAAAACAGATTTAAATTGCTTGAAGACAGGATTAGTGATTTTGAAGACAGTACATCTGAACAGGAAAAGTCAGGAGAACAGACAGAGAAGAGAATGGAAAAAATGGAACAAGGTCTCAGGGAATTGAATGACAACATGAAATGCACACAAACATATGCATTATCAGTGTCCCAGAAGGAGAAGAGAATGGAAAAGGGGCAGAAAGAATATATGAGGAAATAATGACCAAAAACTTCCCAACCTTTATGAAAGACATAAAAATCAGTACCTCAGAAGGACAACACACCCCAAATGGAAAAATCTGAAGGTAACTACACTGAGGCACCTACTATTCAGAATGACAAATATCAGAGATGAAGATATGATTCTGAAAGCAATAAGAGAAAAGCAAAGCATCACATACAAGGGAACCTCAAAAAGATTAAGTGTCGACCTATCATCAGAAACCACTCTCAGTATTGGATAGAACATGTGGACAGAGGATAAATTTTAAAAAAACCAGAGAGCTTGAATAATATGATAAATGACTAGACCTAACAGACATCAATAGAGCATTGCACCCCAAAATTGCAGGAAATACATTCTTTTCAGCCACTCATGTATCCTTCTCCAAGATAAAATATGTTGGGTCACAAGACAAGTCTCAATAAATTTGAAAAGATTGAAATTATACAAAACACTCTATCTGATCATAATGGAATGAAGCTGGAATTCAATAATGGATAGAAAAAGGGAAAATTCATCACTATATGGAGATTAAACAATACACTCTAAATAATCAGTAGGTCAAAGTAGAAATTGCAAGAGAATTCAGCAAATATCTTGAGATAAATGAAAATGAGAACACAACATATCAAAACCATTGGAACACTACAATGGCAGTGTTGAGAGGGAAATTTATAGCCCTCAATGCTTACATTTGCAAAAGAAGAGCTAAATTTGAAGATATAACTGCACACCTGGAGAAACTAGAAATAGATCAGCAAACTAATCCCAAACCAAGTCGCAGAAAAGAAATTGTAAAGGTCAGAGTTGAAATATGAAATTGGGAACCAAAAAAATATAGAGAATCAACAAAATCAAAAGTTGGTTCTCTGAGAAAATCAACAAAATTGACAAACCCTTAGCTAGACTAACAAAGAACAAAATAGAGAAGATGCAAATAAATAAAATCAGAAATGAGTAGGAGAACATTACTACTGACCCCTAGAAATAAGAAAGTTCATAAAAGGATACTATGAACAGCTGTATACCAAAAAACCAGACAGTGTAGACAAGATGGACAAATTCCTAGAAACACACAAACTACCTATACTGACCCTAGAAGAAATAGAAGATCACAATCATAAATGAAGAGATTGAAATGGTCAACAAAAACCTCCCAAAGATGAAAAGCCCAGGACCAGATGGCTTCACAAGTGAATTCTATCAATCATTCAAAGATGATCTAGTTCAGTCTTGATCAAGCTCTTCAAAAAAGTGGAACAGTAAAGAATACTACCAAACTCATTCTATGAAGCTACATCACCCTAATAACAAAACCAGATAGAGACGCTACAAAAAAAGAAAATTACAGACCAATATCTCTAATGAATATAGATGCAAAAATCTTTGACAAAATGCTTGGAAACAGAATTCAATAGCACATTAAAATACTTATATACCAGAAACCAGTGGGTGTTATCCCAGGTATGAAAGGTACTTCATCACAAGAAAATCAGTTAGCATAATAAACCACATTGATAATGTGAAGAAGAAAAATCACAAGATTCTCTCTATTTATTTAGAAAAGGCATTTGACTAAATGCAGCACACTTTCTTGATAAAAACACTCCCAAATATAGAAATGGAAGCAAGCTTTCAAAAAATGGTAAAGTTCATCTATGAAAAACCTACAGGTAGCTTTGTACTCAATACAATGATGTCCACTGTCACCTCTGTTATTCAATATTGTGCTAGAGGTTCTAGCTAGAGCAATTAGGCTAGTTAAAGAAATAAAAGGCACCCAAATAGGAAAGGAAGACGTAAATCTTTCACTATTGGCTAATGATATGATCCTATATCTAGAAAATCCTGAAAAATACATAACAAAGCTACTAGAACTGATAGATGAGTTAGCAAAGTGGCAATATACAAGATTAACATGGAAATATCAAGAGTGTTTCTATATACTACTGATATGCAATCTGAGGGGAAATCAGAAAAAAAAAAACATTTATAATAGTGACTAAAAAGTAAAATATTTAGGAATAAACTTAACCAAGGACATAAAGGGCCTGTATTCAGAAAACTACAAAACACTGCTAGGGGCCGGCTCAATAGCCCAGTGGATAGGGCGCCGGCATACCACATGGGAGGCCCTGGGTTCGGTTCCCGGGGACCTCTCCTAGCGGGCAGACCGCCTTGAGAATGGCAAGCCGCCATGGGCGGGCCAGAGCCACCGTGGGCAGGGAAAAAAGCTGCCACGGACAGGGCAAAAGCTGCCACGGGCAGGGCACGTCACCCGCGAATGGAGCGCAGCCAGCCACCCGCGAACTGAAAGCCGGCCGTGAATGGAAGCAGAAGCCACCCACAAGCAGGGAAAGCCACGCCTGCGCAGTGACCAGTCTCGGCGCGTCGCCGCAGTGGGGGGGGAATTGGAGATATGTAATAAAATAAATAAATCTTTAAAAACAAACAAACAAAAAAAAACACTGCTAAAAGAAATGGAAGAACACTTGGAGTGTTCATGGATTGGAAAACTAAATATCATTAAGATGTTAATTTTACTCAAACTGGTTTACAATTCAACACAATCCCAATAAAAACCCCAACAGTCTTTTTTTTAGAAATAGAAAAACTAATTATCAAATTTATTTAGAAGGGTAAGGGGCCCTAAATAGTAAAAAAAATGTCTTTAAATAGGAGAACGAAATTTGAGGACTCTCACTTCCAGACTTTAAAGCATATTACTTAGCTACAGTAGTAATAACAGCAACATAATACTGGCATAAAGACAGACAGATTGACCAATGGAACCAAACTGAGAACTCAGAAATAGACCCTCACATCTACAGTCAAGTAATTTTTGACAAAGCATTCAAGCCCTCCCAGCTGGGACAGAAACTTCTATTCAAAAAATTGTGTTGGGAAAACTGGATATCCATATCCAAAAGTAGGAAAGGGGACTCCTATCTGACACCTTATACAAAAATTAACTCAAAATGGATGAAGAACCTAAATATAAAAGCAACAACCATGAAACTCCTAGAAGAAAATGCAGGAAAACACCTTCAAGATCTTGTGGTAAGCAGTAGTTCCTTATGCCTTACACACAAATCTTGAGCAACAAAAGAAAAGATAGATAAATGGGACCTCCTCAAAATGCAATACTTTTGCACTTCGAAGAACTTTGTCATAAGCATGAAAAGACAGCCAACTCAGTGACAGAAAATATTTGCAATCACATATCCAATAAGGGTTTAATATCCATGATATACAAAGTGATCATACACCTCAACAATAAAAAGACAAACTACATGGTTAGAAAATGGGCAAAAGACTTGAAAACACAATTGTCCAAAGAAGAAATACAAATGGCAGGGAGACACGTGAAAAAATGTTTAACATCACTAGCGATATGGGAAATGCAAATCAAATCTACAATGAGATATTTCACACCTATTAGACTGGCCACTATTGAAAAGTCAGAAAACTGTAAATGTTGTAGAGAATGTGGAGAGATAGGAAAGCTTATTCACTGTTGGTGGGAAAGTAGAATGGTACAGCCATTCTGGAGCACTGTTTGACAGTTGCTAAGGAAGTTGAATATAGACTTGCCATATGACCTGGCAATACCATTAATAGATATATACCCAAAAGAACTGAGAGCAGAGACACAAACAGACTTCTGCACGATGATTATCACAGCAAAGTTATTCACAAGTGCCAAAAGTTGGAAACAACCCAAGTGTCCATCAACTGATGAATGGATAAACCACACTCTCATGTATTCACATGATGGAATATTATGCAGCTGTAAGAAGAAATGAAGTTGTGAAGCATATGGCATCGTGGATGAACCTGGAGGACATTATGTTGAGTGAAGCAAGCCAGACAAAAAAGGACAAATACTGTATGATTCTGCTATTATGACCTAAATATATTGTGTAAACTCATGGGGTTAATAATTAGAATATAAGTCATCAGAAAATAGGAGGGTAGAAAATGGAAACCTGAGGGTTAGTTAATCCATGTAGAATTGTTTAAAAAAGTTGTTTGTAAATTTTTGGAAATGAATAGAAATGGTGAAAGCTCACCATGGTGTTTGTAGCTAGCAGACCTATTATATGGGTATTACAGTGGTTGAAAGGGAAAGTCTAAGGTCATGTATATTATTAGAAGGAAAGCCAAAAAATGTAACATGAGACTGCATAGAATAGTGAAACCTCACATAAAATATGAATGTGGGTGATATTGCATATATAAGAACTTTTACAAATATAAATACAAATATACTATGGAGAGGGAAAAAGAATAGCATCATGTATGATAGGGGAAGCATAGAGAGATTGAGAGGTGATGAGCTTTGATTTTTTGTTTATTATTATTTGAATAATGAAAGTGCTCTAATAATGATTGAAGTGATGAATGTATAAATATGTGATTACATTGAATATCATTGATTGTAAACCTGGATGGATTTATGCTTTATTAGTATGTATCAATGAAATTGATTAAAAAACCAAAATGAGATGCAATTTCCTACCCATTAAAATGGCTACTATTAAATAAATGGAATGTAGACAGGGTTTGGAGACACAGGAACACTCATCCGTTGTTGTTGGTAATATAAAATGGTGTAGCCACTGCAGAAAACAATTTGGCTGTTCCTCAGAAAGTTAAACATAGGATGACCTTAAGATCTGTCAATTCCACTTTCAGATATATAATTTTAAAAAATTCAAAGTAGGGTCTCACAGATATTTTTACACCATTGTTCATAATAGCTTTAGTCACAATTGCCAAATGATAGAAACAACCCAAGTGTCCATCAATGGTTGAATGGATAAACAAAAGGTGGTATATAGATAAAATGAAGTATTATTTAGCTATGAAAAGGAATAAAGACTGATACATGCTACAACATGGACAAACCTTGAAGACATCATGTTGAGTGAAATAAGTGAAATAAGTCTGACACAAAAGGGCACATATTATATAATCTTACTTATTTGAAATAATTAGAATATGAGAACCCATATAGACATATTTAGAATACAGATTACTAGGGGCAGAGTGTGGGGAATGGGGAGCTAATTGTTAAATGGTACAGAGTTTCTGTTTGGGGTGATGGAAAAGTTTTAATACTGGTTGGTAGTGATAGTAGCACACCATTTTGAATGTAAACAACACTACCTATTTATATTCTTAAGCATGGTTAAAACGAGAAATTTTCGATTCTATATATTTTTCCAGAATAAAAAAAATTTACAACCCATAGAACCATATAAACAGTAAACTCTAAAGTAAACTATGGACTATAGTTAATTACATAATTAAATATATAGTATTGTTTTACCAGTTGAAAAGAAGGTAGCACACTAATGTAAAATATTAATAGGCAAAACTGTGTGTGGGCTGGTATATGGCATCTCTGTACATTCTGAATGAAGTTTCTGTAAACCTACAACTGCTCTAACTAAAAACAAAGAAATAATTAACACATTCCTTGAAAGAAATCTCTTACAGTTATCGACATTCTCTGACATGGGTTCTTTACAATTTTAAATAGCATGGAAAAGTAAAGATTTCTATATTTTATGAAATCTTTTTGATTCCAGTATTTCCAAGGAAATAAATAATGCTATTTTTTTAAGATTTATTTTTATTTATTTATATATCCCCCCCCCCCTTGCTGCTTGTGCTCACTGTGTTCATTTGCTTTGTGTCTTTCTGTGTCTGCTTGTCTCTCCCTGCTGCGTCATCCTGCTGAGGTAGCTCACCGCGCGGCAGCTTGCCTTCACCATGAGGCCCCGGGAACCAAACCCGGGGCGTCCCATGTGGTAAACCAGAGCCCAACCAACTGAGCTACAGCTGGTTCCCAAATGATGCTATTCTGTTGTTCATTTTTGTTTTCCATGGAAAGCTTTTTAAAAATTTCCTTTATGATTAAAATTTAAAATATTACTAATGCATCTTGGTGTGAGGTATGTGTATATCTCCCTGATCAATTCTAGGCTATTATATTAAAAATTTATTCTCATCTACTAGTAAGTTTCATCAATTTCTTTAAATATTGCATTTTTTCATTCCATTTATTCTTAGAAATATTCTGTAAACTTTAGATCTATTCTCCATTTTTTCGTAAGTTTTCCATCATAGATCTGTTCTTTAATATCATTGAGCTTTTTGACAGAATTTCTTCATTAAATTTTTCAGCTTAGTAAGTACCACTTCAAATGTGTTCATTCATAGCGTCCACCTATCAATCAGCTTTTGCTTTTTAATTATAAAAATTATAATTTTCATTAAAAATATAAATTTATTTTACTTTTCACAAGTCTCTTTTATCCTTTTTTTATTTTATTAAACCCCTACGAGACAGAGGTTGATGTAGATTTTGTGTGAGTCCTAAAGCTTAAACCATTTAGGGTTCTTATTTAGAAAAAAATAGTATAACAGTACAAATAGAAAGTTTTTCGCACTCAAAATTCAACCTATGAAGGGGGAAGAGTGATTGGGAAAAGTAGAAATTGAAGTTGCAACCGTCTAAACTGATTATGTAAAAAAGTTCTTACTTTTGTGCTTATTACAGAAATACAGGCAAACATTGTTTTATTGTAATTTGCTTCATTGCACTTCTGTTTTTTTTTTTTTTTTTACAAATTGAAGGTTGAGGCAACCCTGCATTGAGCAAGTCTGTTGGTGCCCTTTTTTCAACAGCATGTGTTCACTTCATGTCACATTTTGGTAATTCTTGCAATATTTCATAATTTTCCATTATTATTATATCTGTTATGGTAATCTTTGATGATACCATTGTAATTGTTTTGGGGCATCACAAACCATGCCCATATAAGACTGCAAACTTAATCAATAAATGTTGTGTGTTTTATGACTGCTACACCAAAAGGCTGTTCCTCTACCTTTCTCTCTCTTCGGGCCTCCCAATTCCCTGAGATACAATATTGAAATTCGGTCAACTAATAACCCTACAAGGCCAATAAGTGTTAAAATGAAAGGAAGAACCACTTTAAATCAAAAGCTAGAAATATTAAGCTCAATAAGGAAGGCATGTCAAAAGCCTAGATAGCCTGAAAGCTATGCCTCTTGCACCAAATAGGTAACAAGTTGTGAATGAGAAGGAA
>PVKH010005402.1:0-22123 GCA_004027955.1 Chaetophractus vellerosus | reverse complement strand
TGCTGAAGTCAGGGAGAGGGAAAAAGAGGTGTAATATGGGGGCATTTTCAAGACTTGGAATTGACTTGAATGACATTGCAGTGACAGATATAGGCCATTATATATCCTGCCATAACCTACAGAATTGAGTGGGAGAGAGTGTAAACTACAATGTAAACTATAATTCATGCTTAGTGGCAATGCTCCAAAATGTGTTCATCAAATGCAATGAATGTACCACACTAAAGAAAGAAGTTGTTACTGTGGGGAAAAGTGGGAGATGTGGGGAGTGGGGCATATGGAAATCCCTCATATTTTTTATGTAACATTTTATGTAATCTAAGTATCTTTTAAAAATAAATTAAAAATATATTTAAAAAATAAATAAAACTAATCCATTCTTGTGGGTGTGAACCTATTGTACATGGGATCTTTTGATTAAGTTATTCCAGTTAAGGGTTTTTAATTAGATTATTTCAGTAGGGTATAACCCAGGGTGGCATTCAATTGGGTCTGTACAAATTTAAGTAATTAATATTGGTATCCAAGTATTAAAGACAGTTGAGCCCTCCAAGTATGGAGAGAGTGTTTACTCTACTGCAAAATGCCCCAGACCCTAAACAAATACGTGTAGTGACAGTCCTTCGGAGAATAAGTTCAAAGGCTTCATCTGAGTCAGCATGAAGTGTCTGCAAACTCCAGGCCTTCATAAGGGCCTATCTAGATCCCACATTGCATTTTGCTGTCATGTCTCCTTAATGTCCTCCAGTCTGTAATGTTTCTCTATATTTCCTTATCCTTCAAGACCTGGACACTTTTGCAGAGTACTGGTCGGTTATTTGTAGAATAGGTTTATCTGATGTTTTCTCAATACTTGGAATAAGTGTATGCTTTTTTGGTAAGAATACCAATTAAATGACGTGTTATTGCAGGCACAGAGGCAGTTGTGATCTTTTCTATGACTAGATAACTTGAAGTTTGAGGTACAGTGATGAAGTGGGGCAAATCTTCTGACATGAAATATATGTATGTGAATAGTATGGTGTGTGTGTGTGTGTGTGTGTGTGTGTGTGTTGGGATGGTAAGAAGTAATGAAATATCACACTGGAAAGGAAAACTGGAAGAGACAGAACATTGGTAAGGGGATGTAGTCTGTATTTTATATCAAATCACTCTGGTTGCAGTATGAGGGGTGCATTGGTGGGAAGGGGAACAGAAAGCAGACAGCAAGGTCAGTTCCCCTGTAATTGCACTGATCTACATGTGCTTTCTCACTTTTCTGAAAGCAAATCACCAAGCACAAATTCCCATCACAAATGTTTAAAAAATGACAAGTATTTCACCACAATGCAAGTTGGTGGTGGTGGGTTGATGTATGGGACCCCTGTATGATGTTATGCATGTTTGTTTTGTAAGTTCACAACTTTTACTATACACTTATCGTTTATGTATGTTCATATGTGAATGATATACTTCAATAAAACTTTTTAAAAATTAAACAGAATAAGATCACATATGATTTCCGCCTCATCAGCACACAAGATCTTATATCTACTCATTGGACATTCATGTACTTGCAACCAGATTTGGAGGAAATTTGTGAGATATCATGAGAAATACCTGGTGGTATTTCCCCCTTTAATGCCACACTCACCAGATCAGAGGACATAAATGTACTGAAATGACTGAGGTAAGTCCTACTGATGGAGTTTTGTTAGTTATGGTTATTGCTAATATTATTTCTTAAAGTAAGCATCAGCCATTAAAAATCTCTCCTTTGCACTTTGAGAGTAACTTTGGCAACATTCTTATTTAGTTTATAATTCTTTAATAAGTAATACATGTAAATCTTTTGGAGATCAGCTTTTAGAAAGGGAGATAAATTAGATGAATCCCTTCAAAATTTATACAAACTTATGATTTGGTGTGGAAGTAAGTAGAGTGTATTTAGTGAGATACTTAGGGAGGATTTGCTTTATTTGTGCACAATATACGACACATTTTTCTACGTGTGAGCCACGTTTTCCTCATGTGAGGTTCATCACTAGGAATGAGTCCACCAAAGCCGATTAACTCACACCAAGGGCTTAAATGGAATGGAATAAAGATGGCTTATTTAAATTGCATGCATTTTGAGAATCATTAGGGCTCTGTGTCCTATGAATCAGGACGATTAAAATTCAGCAGAGTTTTGCGTCTTCTTAATGTGCATTTAGTTTACACCACAACGTCTTCTTTACCATACCATTATGCTGTGTGCTGTGACTGCTATTCATAATGGCACGGACTTGGTAATACGCATGATGATACAGAATAAGTTTAAGTGTCTTTACATTATTCTTAATATAATAATGGTTCCTAGGGTTGCATGCAGCTGTGAGTGCATATTAACAGGGGTAACCCACTGTGAATTATGAATCTATAACACAAAATTTTCAGAAAAAGTACTTACTGTGTATGTAAAATAGCTGCTTTTTAAAGCTAAAAACTTGGGCTGGTTAAAATTGCTCCTGGTAATATTTTTAAAAGAAAATATTCCCAAGGTAATAAGTGAACTAAATGGATTTATGAATGATCACCGTAAAGTCTTCTTTTAAAGGTAATAACTTACAAAATCACAAAAGGAATAGAAAATTATCTTTTTATGCATGTGTAATATGAAATCAATTCAAATGAAGTTCAGTAACAAATGTCCTTGATGTTTTTGCCATTTTAATGGATTTCAGTATTTATCTTTTATTCTTGTTGATGGAATGATATTGAACCATGAAAGATCTGATTTCTTTGTTAATTTAAACTAAATTTATATGTATGCAGCATCTTTAAAAAGTGATTTTTTAAAATTGCTATTTTTTAAATCTTATTTGGGTAATATCCATACCCACATCCACTACTCCCTACAATGTCTCTAAAATTCCCATCACACTGATGAGCAAGTCCAAGCTCCATACTGTCACACATGAAGCTCTTTGTGAACTATTCACCACCCTGCACTCAGACTCATCTTCCATCAGCCCCGTCCCCAGACCATGGACACCAGCATTTTGGAAACATTCATTACCTCTTTGCTGCACACCCTGGGATGTTTCCCTCGCCCCTCTGGGATACTTCTTTTCAGTTTTAAGACACGGTTAAAGCCTCATTTTCTCTGTATCGGGACCCTTGACCTTTTCTGTGTTGCACCCACCCATCCCAGCCATGCAGTTAGTCACGCACATTACAGTGCTACCCTGGACTCTGTGTGCAATCATCTCCACTAGTATTCTTCCTGGAAAACATGGTAGTAAAATTCACAAAATAATACCAATCCCATGGGATTGATATACATTGGAAAATAGATGTCATTCATAGTACATAGCACCTAGTATGCACAGTCTATAGTAGCTGCATTCCTCTTGCTTACTGAATGGAATTGTTTCTATGGATGAAAATATTTTATTTATTGAAAAAAACAGAAACAGACATTATTGCTTTTAATCATATTACACATTATATATTTTATATAGTATTAGTACATCCACTTTGGGAACCAATTTGGCAGTATCTATTAATATTTTGAATGATTATATGACCCAGAAATTCCATCTTTCAGAATCCACACAATATAAACTTTTACATATTTGTATAAATACATTCATCGAAGTAATGTTTAAAATAGGGGAAAAAATTGGAAACAACCTAAGTGTTCATCCTTAGGGAAAGAGCCCTGTTTTGTTTTGTTTTTTTCTTCATAGCTCTATTACTATTACCACTACCTAAAATCACATTATTTATTTATCTACTTGTTTGTCATCTAGAAAATTAGCTCCAAGAGAACACAGGCAAGGAGAATATATTTTAAGATATTGTTTGGTTAAAAGTTCACTAGAAATACTGCACTTTCTTTTAAATCACAATCTAAACAAGCACCTGTCCTGCCTTTACCAGCATGAACCCACTAGAAGTAGAGAGAACAGAGAAAAGACATTATCACATTATCGGAAAAATTGGTGGTTAGAATAAGGTATGGAGTTTAGTTAATGGCATTGAATCACATCAATGCCCTGGTTTTAATAATTGGATAGTGGTTATTTAGGGTGTTAACATTAGGAGAATTGAGATAAGGGATGTACAAGTACCTTCTGTACTATCGTTGCAATTTTTTTGGTACAAAAATTTAGTTCAAAAGTAAAAGATTTTTTAAAAAATCACCTCTATAATATATGTATGGCTGTGGGTTTAAGTAGTTTAAAATCTTACCAATCCTTCAGTTTACTCGGTACAATACTGACAGCAATAAAATTGTAGCTGAATGCCAATGGTCATTCACCCATACAGGAAACAAGCATTTGCATAGTTGTCACTAATCTGTCACCTTTGAGGTGGGGACTCCAGATTTAAACCAGCACTCTTCTCTTTGGGGTTGAATGATTATTGAGAAGAGTCAGGCAACAGGGTGGTTCCAACTTCTGAAGTGGGCCTCTAGGGATCACCTATCTTCCTGCCTCTCTTTCCTAAGAGCCTGGTATCCTTACTTTCTACCTGTCAGCCTGTACGTGAGTGGCACTTAAATTCTCTCGCATAGGACCTCCATGTCAGCTCTACCCATTTAATGGATTTCATGACGATGGAATGTATTTCATACAGATAAAATATAATGAGCAACTCCGGTCACAGTTGTAAGAGGTGCTGCTGGGTGCAGAGGCTCATACCAGGTGAATTTAGAAGATGTTGTGTTGATTTCCTAGTTCTCACAATATCAAGAAATGAAAAATCTCAGAATGGCATTAAATTTCTGAGCAATGCTAGCTATTTAAATTTTATTAGACTCTAGGATAATGCTGAATCTAATTAAAATAACTATTTTCCATCCCAGCTTACTGCCTTTGATGCTTCTTCAAACTTTATCTGAGAGCCTGATATTTCCCCCATTCGACCCCTCTTCCAGTCCTTTCCATATCTCCAGCTGTATCTTTCTCCAGCCACTGTTCAGTGATTGATTCCGCATAGACCCTGAGCATCTTCAAGGAGGTGCATTTTCATAGCATTCTCCAAATACAGTATGAGTCCTAGGCTCTGCCCTCTAGGGAACTCAAGAGAAGATAGCCTTCTTGCAGATTCCAATTAAAATGCCCTATGGGCATTTTAAAACACTGGCAACAGAAGTATAAAAGAATGTTCCTAAAGAACATATGCTAAGGTCTGGGGAGATTTTCCACTAAATCTATCACTGAGATTTATGCATTTAAAAACATATTCTTATATTACACATAGTTTACAGGCTGATCAAGAATAATACCACAAATGCTTTGGGCAAAAATAAAAGCCCTTGATTCAACTCCAATATCTGCTAACTACAGGGATGCATGGTGGCCTTCCCAAAATCGAGCTGACCAAAAGAATGCTTCTTTCTTCTGCTTCCATATACTTGTCTCTTTCAACACATTCAGAAATGACAAAAGTCAACAAACATCATCAGAGATGGATGACAATAGTGAATGGTGCTCAGCTTCTTGGGGTGCATGGATACCTAAGAAAAATGTTTGCTGTAAGAGACAGGGACATGAAGACTGAAGGGAGAAGAGTATGCTAGCAGGAAGCTGTCTTCCTATTCTAAACTTGTTTCAAGAATTGCTGTGGATTCCTCTGTCACACCAGCATAGGTAGAGACCCAACCACAGAAAAATATCCCATCTCAGCCCAGCAGATCCATCCTGGATGAAAGAGTTGCTAGGAACTGGATGAGGGGACTATACACATCACTCCATTCTAAGAACTAAATCAGAGAGGAGGACTTTGTCAGCAACAAATAAGGACAGGGAGAGTTGCTAAAAACACATTCCCCGTGTGTAGAGACAAGTATGAGACCTACGTTTCCTCTCCAACCCAAGAAAGAGTAAACAATAAAAAGCAACACAGGACAAAAGAAGAAGTATGCTGAAAACCCAGAAAAATACATACTGTAAACAGATATAAGATAATGTTAGAAGAACATCTATTTGGTGCTCTCAGAAAGATATAAGACAAAAGGCCTTCAAGAAACAGGCACTAAAAGCATAATGGAATATATAGTAAGATAAAGACAAAGACAAAAAAGAAGCTAAATGAAATAAGAAAGGATTTTAATGAGTACTAAAATGTAATTGCAACACTTTAAAAACTCGGCAATTAAAGCAGGCAAGGTGACACTGCATAAAATCAAATCTTTGATGAAATGGTCCAACTCAAGATGTTCTCCTTGAAGTGAAAAACAGTGAATATGACAAAGTTATAGGCTAAAGAGCTGAGATCCATGCTAATACAGATAAAGGATATAAAGAAGAAACCAGAAACTTAGAGCCCTTAAGGAGGTAAATTAAAAGCTGAGTACATAGGATTTGGAGTGAGGAATCTGGGGTTCAAACCCTCTCCTATTTCCTAAATGTTGGGCTTTAGGAAAGTTAACATCCCTGAGCTTCATTTACCTTATCTTTAAGTTTAGGATAATAATAGCTTTGCCACAATTAAATTAGATAATGAATGGAAATTATTTAATGCAGACATTTTAAGCACTCAATAAATGTTAACTGTTATCAATACCATCATTATCATCTCCATTAGATGCAATAATCAAAGAAGTATTTAAAGAATTTTTTCCTGAGGTAAAGACAAAATCTGCAGTATGTAAATTTAAAGAGCTCACCATGTTCTAGAGGTGGCTAATGAAAAAGACACATACCTGGCCACATCTCAGCACTTGAAACTAATTATAGGATAATAAGGCCAAAAAAAAAAAAAAAAAAAAATACCAGGGCTTCCAACTCCAAATAAAAATCAGGCTAGCCCCAAACACTTCCTACAACACTAAACATTTAAAGACAGTGAAACAGAATGACATTGTCAAATTATGCCACCTACATATTTCTCGTTAAAAAGTTACTCAAACTTTTTCTCACTTACTTACTGAGAGATGAATCAAACTCAGATCATGAACAGGAGAGTTGTAGCATCAATACCAATTAATATAACTTCTGCAAATACATTTACAATTTTTATATGGACAAAAAATATACCCAAACACACACATACAACACCTCTACATTCAGCCTTCAAAGATCACATTGGGGAGAAGAAGTAGAGCTCCTCAGTATATATAAGGCAGAGAGTCATCTCTGCTTGGTTCTTGATTTTAATTAGTGGATAAATGAGGATTAAGTATTTATTTAATAAACTTAACATCAATCAGAAGTAGAATTTAGAACATGATATATATACTCTTACATCACTGAAGAAAATAAAAATAAAGAAAATATATTTATCAAAAGACAGAAGCCAGAAAGCACAAAACAAACTGGGAAAAAATAAGATACTAAATTTGACAATAAATAAAAATAAGTTATATGTTGTTAACAACAAAGGTAAGATAAAAAAGGAAAAAAGAAGTCAGGTGTTTTCACAGAGTCAGTGGGGTTTCCTGCTTCAAAAGTGCTTGGACCAAACCTGGTCTGTTACCCCTTGACCGTGCTGAGCCACCCTGGGCCACCTCCTCACAGCGCCTCCCCCAAGGCCCCACCGCTGCCTGTCCTCAGCCACATGCCATTATAACCTCATCCCGGTCGGAGGTGTGCCAGACCTACAACCAGGACCTGGAGCCCACCATCACCCAACAGATCAACCGGGAGCTCCTCTCCTCCTACACCTACCTGTCCATGTCTTATTTCTTTGACCATGATGATGTGGCTTTTAAGAACGTTGTCAAATATTTTATTCACCAATTTCATGAGGATAGGGAACATTCTGAGGAACTTATGAAGCTGCAGACCCAATGAGGTGGCAGAACTTTCCTTCAGGATATCAAGAAACATGAATGTGACGACTAGAAGAGTGAACTGAAAGCAATGGAGTGTGTTATACTTGAAAAAGGGGTGATTCATTCATTACTGGAACTGCAGAAAGTGGACACTGACAAAAACAACCCCCACTTGTGTGGCTTCATTGAGACACATTACCCGTATAAGCAGGTGAAGCCCATCAAAGAGTTGAGTGATCCATCACCACCTGGGCAAGATAGGGAGCCCTGGAGCCTGGCCTGGCAGAGTTATTTCTTTGATAAGCATACCCTGGGAAACAGTGATGAGAGTTAAGCCTTGGGCTGGCTTCCCCATTGGTAGAGAGTGACTTCTGTGATCACCAAGACAGTGCATGCATAATTGGGTTTACCTTTACCTTTCCTATAAGTTCTGTTAAACCATCCACCAAGTTCTTCCATTTGTACCATTCCTTCAAATAAAATAATTTGGTCCATCCCCTCCAAAAAAAGAATGGCCAAAGGTATTGTGCTATGTTGAAAAGTGTTCCTCCAAAATTCATGTACACCCACAACCTAAGAATATGATTTTTTTTTAAATAGGGTCTTTGCAGATGTGATTAGTTAAGATGAGGTCATACTGGATGAGGATGAAACCTGAATCCAAGGACTGGTGTCTTTATAAGAGAAAGGAGAAGGAAATTCAGACACAGAGAAACAGAGACAGACACCATGAAGGCCATGTGAAGATGGCGGCAGAAAGTGGAGGGTGATTCTGCAAGCCAAGGTTCACCAAGGACTGCTGGCAACCAGCAGCAGCTAGGAGAGAGGCGTGGGATGGGTTCTTCTTCAAAGGGAGCTTGGCTTTGTTGACACCTTGATTTCAGGCATCTAGCCTGCAGAACTGGGAGTGAAGTTCTGTTGTGTTAAGCCACCTAATTTGTGGTATGATGTTATGGGAGCCCTAGGAAATGAATATAGCTGCATTGGGCAAATGCCAAAGAAAAATTGTAAAGGACAATAAAGAGGGAAGAACCTGGGCTTGCAATATTAATATGAAACAAAAGAGAAGGCAAGGCCAAAACAAAGCATTAAATGGGACAGATGGTCAATCTGAATTGAAGAAAATAATAAAAGAAAGTTGTTTGAAAATTTAAGGAGAAGTTGGCAGAAATATAATGGCCATAGAAAACTTTTATAAGTCACTGTCAACCCATGGAAGATGAAGTTGCCAAAAATATGACATTGATGTTTCAAATAATATAATAGGATTTATTAATTAATAGGATGTATTGATTAAACAGCATAGAATATACTTTTTTCAAGGATTCACGAAACATTTCCAATTACTGAATTCATTCTAAATTATGAACATTCTAAAATGTGAATATTAAAATTTTAAAATTTCAAAGATAATTTTCTCCAATTACAATAAAGATAAATAATTGATATCAAAGTTTCAATTAACCCCAAACAACTGGATATTAAAGCTCACACCATAAATACTGGATGGAGCTAAAAAAAATGAAGATGTATAATTACAACCAATGAAAATGAGAAGCTCAATCTCTACTAAGAGGTTCATATCCTTAAAGGGTTATTAAATCTTGGTATGTTAGTTTTCAACTCAGGATGTCAAGATGAAAACAACACATAAACCCCAAGGAAAGTAAAAATAAAAGGTAAAAAGGCAGCACAATACCTTAAAGGAATGTCTTTGGAAACAGAAAAAGAGAATTAATATGTAAATCCCAAAATTTAAGCATCCAACTCAACAAGTTAGGAAAAAAAAAAAAACCAACAAAGCAACCCCAAGGAAAGTAAAAATGACAATAATGGTATAAACAAATTAATTTAAAAGCTGAAAAATAGAATTAATAAATAAATTCCAAAACTTCCCTGGTACAAATAAATCAATAAACTAGACAAATCTACTTCAAAATCTACATACAAAAAATAGAAAGAAAAAAATAAAAATGACAAATGAGAAAAGGGATACTAAAACATAGAAGTTTTAAAAATTATTATAAAGGAATATTATTATAGCTGAAAACCTCAATGAAATGAATAATCTCTTAGATAAACATAAATGACTAATATTTATAAAGAAATTTCTGGGGTATTATACTTGGGAATACATCTAAAGGCTTAAACTTTGCCTCTCTTTTAAAATGGATTGATGTTTAAATCCAATGATTGATTTCATCAAATCCACAGACCTATCCTAAAGAAGTAACCATGAATCACAGAAAGCTGTGAACATGAGAATGTTCATTGCCACAGTGTCTGCAATATATAAACTATATATAAAACTTGAAACAACTTAATATACAACAAAGAGATTGGCTTAAAAACATGTAGGAGAATATCATATGGCGATTTCAAAATAATTGGAAAAATATTAGGTTTCTGTCCAGTAGGTACTGTGTGTGTATGTGTATGTGTGTATAAGAACGTATTGAGCCTGTACTATAGGCCTAGCAATTTGTGCAGCAATGTGCATGCGTTGTCATGTAAACATATAAGAAAACTTCTACTCAGTGGTAATCATGGAAATTCTCATTTTAAAAATATCAAATTTGCAAAGATTTAAAATCAGTATGCCTGGATGGCAAAAGTGCAAAGAGAGACGCACTCACCTACAAGGCTAGCAGAAACCTAAATTGGCATGAGCTGTCTAAAGATTTGAAAATATTTGTATGTAAATATATATTGCAAATATATAAATATGGGCACATATTTAAGTTTGAAAATGTTTTCTATCTTTTACCCCAGTAATTCATATGACAAATTACTTTTATCATTTAGAACACTTAATATAGGATCTTTAATAATGTGGAAAAAATTGGGGAAAAACTAAAAATCAAACAGTAAGAGAATAATTAATGAGATATGAAATGATCCAATATTATGCAAACATTTAAGTCATGTTTCTAAAGAATAATTAATAACCTGGGAAAATTCTCATAAGATAATGTAAACAGTAGGATACCAAATTAAATATGCAGTGATTCCACATTTGTGTACATATGTGTGTAGATATGTAAATATATGTATGAAAAATATACACCAAAACATTAAAGTGGTTATAGATGACTTATTTTCTTTGTTTAATTTTTAATATTTTCCCAAATTTTCTATAGTGTGCTTTTATTCTTTTTTGTACAAAACAAAAATGATATAAATACATAAAAAGGTACTGTGCAAGCCTCTTCAGTGGGTGGAAAGGAATCAAGTCCTAAATGTAGTGGTCAGCATTAGTGAGAAGGGCTAAACCCTTCTCTAAACCCTAGAACTCTTTTTCAAGTGTCCCCATAAGTCCTTCCACCCCCGCTATTACCAAGCTTCTTACCAATATACCTACAGAGTCAACTTTTGGCAACCCACACCATCCTGATTCTGTCTCAGCTTCATTTTAAGCTTCCTTGGGAGTCTGCACCAAGAATGCTAATGATAAGAAGCAGGAAACCAAGATGCCAATATTTCTATGTGCAAATAATCAAAACTTTAACAAGAAAAAGAGAATGTTTGCACAATGTGATAACTGGCCTGCCTCTACGTCCAGTGATGAGTAATCTTCCTCACGTGAAGGAAGGCAAATGTTTTTCCACGAAGTGCAAGATCAAAGGTCTCTAGAGAATTGTCTTTTCAAAAGGAGCAGGCACAGACTCTAATGTGTGAGAAGGGTAAATTGGTGCAGTCTTTCTCGAGGACAGTGGACTATCGTGTGTTCAAAATGTCTAATAGCAGATGTTGCTAACTGCTAACAACATCCATCCTCCTTAACAGCAAAACCCCAAATTTTTCTCAGCGGTAATGGGCCCAAATTAAAACAAAAACAAACAAAAAAAAAACAAAAAAGAAAATCCAGGCTCCCTTGCTGTCAGCGTTTGCCTTGTGAGACTATTCTGGTCAATAATGCATTTCCAAAAATCTACGGGGGAATTCTGGGAGTTTTGCTTTCCTGATATAGACAGAAATGCTTCCTTTTCCTCCTTGTAAGCTCCTCCTAATATTTTACTGCTTGAAATGGGGATTCAACACCCAGAGTTGAAGCAGCCCTTTTGCAACTATGAGGAAAATAGTATTATGCTAAAGATAGTGGAACAGAGAGGGAAAAAGGAATTCTGATTCCTTAGATATCTGCTTTACCCATAAACTGTGGCTCCAGATTCTTTTTATTGAGAGACAAACACTTTCTTTGGAAAAGCCATGATTACTTATCTTTTCTCTCACACATGAACTGGGTGAGCCCCTAAAATACACTCTTTGGCACAGCAATCCCTTTGTAGAAATGTAATCTGTGAAGATGGTTACACAGGTGCACAAAGGTGTCTATACAAAAATATCTACTACAGCACTGTTTATAATAGAGGAAAACTGGAAACAATCCTACTTTTAGTTAAATAAATTATGGGATATCATGCTCTTGAATACTTTGTAGCAATCAAAAGCAATTATATACTTACATTTCTTGACAGAGAAAGATGTCTACAGTCTACTGCCATACGTAAAAACAAGTCAATCAATGACATTATCCCGTTTATATAAAGTGTATGTATGTGTGTGTCTAGAGACAAACTTAAAGATTTTCATCAAAATATTAACAATATTTATCTTTGTGTAATTATAATTTTTTCTAATGTATGGTGTGTGTTTGCCATGGGCACATATTATCTCAATAATTAAAACAAACAATAAATCTGATTTTATTTTAAAAAGAAATAAGTATAGTGGCAGCCACATGAGCAATGCTGGAGAAGGTGGGTTACATAAGCAGGAAACACAAAGCACCTTTGTGATTCCTTTTCCCCTACAGAAAGTCCTAGTAGACACTTAGGTCTAAAGCAAAAGCTACAAGGGAAATGAGAACCTAGAATTGTTTCCACTCATACTAACAAAGAATGAGAGCAACTCAGAGAAGAGGAGGCAGGTGGGAAGAGAAGGGACAAAGATGGAAACGGGCTGCTTTTCAGACCTTGGCAGTACTTGCATCGATGGAAGGGACGATGGAAGGGCATCCTTCCCTGTAGATGTCCACTGCCCTGTATGAGACAAATGACTGTAAAATTACAGGAATCTGTCAGGCTTCTAAGAATTAGTAATTTCTATGTGGTTGAAATGGCTGCAGTTGCACTAGCAAGAACACAAACAGGAGATTTTTCAGGATCCCCAGCTCCCGACTTCCTTCCTTCAATTCAGATTGTATTGAATATGTAGCAGTTCCTATTGTTTACTTTCAGAAGATGAAGAATGAGTAAACTTAATTGTTATTGTGCATTTTACAGTTTGAGTTATCAGTTAATTGAAATTTCTACTTTCTGCAGTAAACATAATATACCCAGAGAGAGGGATGCAAAGACAAACAAAATTAAGAATAAAAATATTAAAGCCCAGATGCATAGCCCTTTACATGGATATCTTTAAAGTCACATCTTTTCAGGATGACTGACCAGGACCTAGTGTCGTGCATATGACAGCCAAGTGCATATAATGGCATTTTTTCCCAACCTTATATTTGGAATAGAGGACATAATTCTGTAAAACTGAGGCTCACAGATATCTTTCCTCATGAAATTGTAGAAGATATTTGTGAAACATGCTATGCCATTCTGTTAGCTATTTTACCCCAGAATTATCTCTCATTCAGGTGAACCTGAATTCATCTTTTCATTGTAAATAATCTAGATAAAAGATGTGGCAGTGAAATGAAACATTCACGCAATCAAAAGCTTTATAATAATTTGGCTTAAGACAAGTTTCAATTTGATATTTCAACTACTCAGCAAGCCACAGTTAATTTAGAAAACACTAGACATGCATTATGTGACAAAAGAGAAAAACCCAGCATGCTTTTAGCCTGAGGAATTAAGAAGGAGACAGCATAAACCTGATATTTTCAATTAACACCCTATATGTTTCTTCAATCCATGACCTGTCTGAAATTAATGAAACCTTCCCTACATGCTGCCCCAATTTGTATGAATCAATCCAGAGTGAGATAAAGAAGAGAATGAACAGATTCTACTCTCTGGTCATTGGCACTGATGTGAAGTATCACAAAGTCATGAAGTAACAAATAGAAGAAAATAACATAAAAAATATCTCTGTGGGGATTGCAGACAATAAGGCTATATTCAAATGGGCTGAGCAGGAGTTCATTTAAAAGATCGTCTTTCCCTCAAATCAAATCATCATAATGGTTATGATTAATTCTTTTTCTTTTCCAAATAACTTCCTTGTGTCTCTATCCCAAAATTTAATTCCTGTTGCAGACTTCTCTTACTCTCAAGGAGGAGGAAACCCTATTGACCAGTGTTTTGTTCAATTTTAATTATAATTGGAAAGTTACTTACACTGACTGTAAATCCCCTATGTCCACATTGTGTGCACAAAAATCAGAGAGGATTATTAACATAGACTCTCCTCTGATAATCTCTAAAGACACTTTAATCTTGCATTCTGTATTTTTAAACCAAAATCTCAGTCCTTGTCACAGCTCTTAACACTGGGGATGTGGGAGGGGGAAGAGCAAGAGGAGGGTGACAATAATTGAATTTGAAGTTGATTTTGTGAAGGCTATCGAACATGAACAACAACAAAAAAACCACTTCACACAATCATAATATTCAGAAAAATAATCTTGTTTGTAAAACCTTTACCTTAAAAAAGAATAAAATGTTTTCCCTTTTATTCACTTGTATTTTGAAAGGCTTTATGGACAGCCATGAAAAGAATTGTTCTTAGATAGTACTTGAATTATAAAAATAAGAGTATTTGTTCCATTCCAGCAACTCTGGCATTTCTGGACATAATGTTCACAATTGCTTCAGCCTATTTTTGTGCATTTTACCTACTTCTATGTGGTATCACATATGTAGAACATATTAAGAGGTATGCAGGGAAAGAGAATATAAATAGAATGCCAAGGCAAGGTGGGGAAAATTTCAATTGACATTTGAAATAACAAAGAATCCATGAAATGGAGAGAGAGAGAAATTATATCCACCTAGTAAGGGATGCAAGAGAGCAAGTTCTTATATGGTGTAGAGGACTGCACATCATTTCTGAGTTCAAACAAAGAGCAATTGCTAAGAAAATTCCCAACTCCTTCCCCTTTTCTTTATAACTTTACTTCTCACCTATCTCTTCACTTCCCCTTTTTACCTCTCCCTTCCAACTTGAAATATATTCATCTACCCACTTTAATAAAATTTCTTCAATTCATTTTCATGCCCTTTCGGGTTACCAGTCAAATAACCCATTCCATTTTATGCCAAAAATCAAAACAGATGTCTCCTTTCCTGACCTCCATTCTTCTGGTAACTTCTATCAGTCTGACTCTTGCCCCTATCATCATCACTGATGACCTCTCTGGTTTATCAAATCCCATGACTTTTAACAGTTAGCACCATTGAACTTTCTGGTGCATTTGATACTAGGGTATCTTCATTGGACTCTACTGGAAACATTCTCCTCTCCTAGCTTTTGAACATTTGTTATCCTCCTTCTACCTTTTAACTGATCTATCTCTGTAACTGCTACTAGTGCCCTCTTCCTCTTTTTAATACGAATAGTATAATGATTACAAAAGTAAAACCAATATTTTATGGCATTTTACTATATAGAAAATATGTTTACTCACTTGGCTTATTTAATTCTCCAGTGCTTTTTCTCTTCATTGATTTACTTCCTCACCAAGCTTGTATACTCAGAATTTTAACCATAAAATAGTTGAGAATAGATTCCAAAAGTACCTCTCCAGCCCAAATCTCCTACCTCTACTCTAGTTTCTTCTTTCAAATTATCTTCAAATCAGTTCCACTTGGAAATTCTCCTACAAGCTCAAATTCAAAACACCCAAACTGAACTCATCACCCTTCTTCTACACACTCTGCCCTGCCTGCAGGAACGAGGGAATGGAGGCTGGTCAAAATAGTCTACTCCCTTGTTTCATTTCTGGATGTGGAACTTGAAGTGCACTCACTGGTGATATAACAAAAGCAAATTGGGCAAGGAAAAGCTCCATCTGCTTCTTCTCAATCCATTTTTCTTCATCCCTGCCCTGAGACAAGGGCCATTAAGCACAGAACAACATTCAATGTGGATGAACAGGTCCCAAATAACAGAGACTAATCCCATGCAAGTAGGCTTGATCCTCAAAAAAAATCAAACAAATTAGCTTGGTAAACAGTCTGGGGAGGACAGCTTGAGAGGCAGAGATCCCTAGAAATGGTTTTTAACAAATTAAATGGAGTTTCTAAAGTGAATAGAGAGGTTTCAGGGGAGTTGGAACATCGGGAAAAGCCCCAAGCTTAGAGAGTAGTAGCTTATTTGAATAGAACTGACTAGGAGGGTCAGTCACCCAGGCTAAAACCAGGACTAAGTACAACAAATATCTGCTCCACCAAAAATTGAACTGCGATGAGAAATCAGATATATCCACACACTCAGAAACTGTTCTTAGTGTTCTATTGAGGGAAGACCCACAGAGAAGACTGGATTAGAGAAAATCCTAGCCAGCCTGGGGCAGGGAGTTAGATTTCCAGGCCAAGGAAAATATACTAATGCCAAGAAAGGGAAATGACAAATTACTTCCCATGGATGTCTCTGCTCCCATCATGTATCATAGTATCCTACCTAGAAGGTGCCTGACATGATCAATAAATGGTGTTGACCTGTAATTTCCTGACCTTTTCCACGTTTAATAAATAGGATTTTTTATATAATTGTCTTGTTTTTCCTTTACTGTTGAATATTAGCTGGGTTAGGTTTGGGTGATTTTTTAATTTAGTCTATAAATTGTGGAACCATGGGGATCATAGTAATTTGAGGCATCTTTGGTCTCGGATGAATGAGAAGAAAGGGATGTGTATATGCACCCAGGGCATGCCTCTCTGGATTATGAGTGTGTTCATGTGGTCATGGGGTGTTATCTCAGTGGGTGGAGACACACACAAGAACCAACAAAATACTAAAATCCCATCCTGGGTAGTCCTGCTACATTCTCTAATAGAGTGTCAAGAATCTCTAGAGTACATAGGCAGTGTGTAGTAAAAGAGGGCAGACCCATATGCCAGGCTCTTGATATTAATGCTCATACTTATGAAGCTTATTTTTGTGAAATTAAAACTTAGCCTAGTAATATATATTTCCTATGAGTTACTCTGAAAATCTCCTTGTTACTCAAATGTGACTTCTCTCTAAGCCAAACTCAGCATATAAACTCACTACCTCCCACCCACCCCATGACATGACTCCTGGGGATGTACCTCTCTGGCACTGAGGGATTTATACCAAGCTCCAGCTAGTGATGCATTTGGAAAAACAGCTTGACCAAAAGGAGGAAATATTAAATACAAATGAGTTTTTACAGCTAAGAGATTTCTAAGTGAGTCGGGAGGTCATTCCAGAGGTTACAAGCATATATGATAACCTATCTCCCCAATGTAACATAGTTAGACTCACTTAGTTTCTCTGCACATGATTCTTCTACCCCTTTTATTTGAACCTACACTTAGCACCATACCCATTAAACCTATGCCCCAGAGACTTAAATCTTCAGTCTGCTCATAGGCCTGAATTCATCTTTATCCCCTGGTAAAGGCAATATATGTTAGCCGGTTTTCTTCTATCAATGAAAGGTGATGAGGAAAGACAATCATTTCATAGGCGATTAGGTGGAACATAAAAGTCTAAAACCTGTCAGGTGCTGTCCAGGGCAGCATGACTTGTGGCTTCACACAAAATAACCTGCAATTTTAGTCACATTGTCTTCCTGAAGCTGAAACAGAGCTGGGTATAGGAAGAAAGTGGTGGGCATTCTTGTCTACTCCTCTCCTAGGGAGGCTCTGGAAGAGTCAGGAGACTCAGAGGTCTGAAGTTCTATTACCATGTGACAAAAAGAGCCCAGAGTCCCAGTAATGGCCCTTCCTCTTTACTTCTGGAATACATTCATTCAAATCCTCCTAGCAACCCTGAAAAATGATAAGATTAGGAAATTGAGGCTGAGAGTTTTAAAATAAAATGCCTAAGCACATAGCTGGTAAAAATTGTGCCTAAATGTATCAGATTCCAAAACCCACGCTCTTTCCCCTAAACAATTGCATTCTGCTTCCCTAAGAGCATAGGCTTTTCTAATGCATAACATCACCAGTAACATCTTCAAATTAGGAGAAGCTTGAGTTGTCAAAATTTGGCTACTGTCCCCATCCACGTTCTTGTGAAATCTAATCTATATTGAAAGTGATCATGATAATAAAAATCTTATTGTTCTCTTGGTATCTACAAACCTGGCACTGAATATTGTTAGAAGTTCCTTCACACTTCAAGGTCATTAATTAATCCTCTCAATCTATGAGAGGAAAGTATATATTATTTTAATTTTACAGATGAGGAAGCTCAGGCTCACAGGCAATAAAATGGAGAGCTGGAAATTACTAGGTGGTCTACTGGTCTCCCAAACTGTGTTCTTAAGGAAAGCTATTCTTCCAAATACAGCCAGGTAATCTGGCTACAGTTTTTGTGAAACAGAACAATTTCTATCTCCCTTGTTGAAATTAAACTTCCTGTTGCAACTGAGCTAGGGTCCACTAGCTCACTGACTTACATGTTGAATGGTTCATCTCAAAGAACCATCTTTTTTCCTATTTTAAAATCTTCCATTTACAAAGATTTGTAAAAAGAGAAATACTAGTAATCCAAACAGAGTTCTGGGTTACAGCCATCAGAATAGATAGAGAAAAGTCCTGTGAGCGGGAAATGATACAGACGTTGGCTAGTTCCTGGCCGGGGTAGGCAAATTCTGTGCAGATAACACCTCAAGTAAAATATTGAGATAAGCAGTAGGATCCAAAGTAAAGAAACAGACCTCCAGGAAGGCCCATCTCTACCAGAGTCTGTTTACAGTGATTTCTTGGCAATGCACAGATCTTTTATGCTCAGACCCAGTAGTGTTTTCTGCTTTATTCAATCTCCTGTCTGTTGAATTTACAACCAATATATTATTGCAACCAGTGGGTGACAAACTTCCTAGGATAAACAACCAAAGAGAAGAATTTTTCTTTACCACCCAAACTGCTGGGAAGTTACTAAAAATGTATGCCTTTTATACACATAAAATAGCACACACTAGGAGACTTTCAGCACAAGCAGAATGCACCATGAAAATCTTAAAATAAATTTACCGTCTTAACTAAGTAACTGAGCATAACATAGTCAATAATGGGACAAATTGATATCAGGTGCCTCCTTATGTGATGCACTGATAATACAGTATCACCCATGTAAAACTCCTGACCAAAATACAAACAAAATGTAAACCTGAATCTAACTACAAAGAAACAATAAAACCAATTCAAATTGAAGGACATTCTACAAAACAACTGACCTGGACTCAAAAAATGTCAGTGCTTTGAAAGATGAGCATACATACATATATACATACATGCATATGTACATTGCTGGGGAACTTTCTCTAGATTAAAGGAGACTAAAGAAACATGCCAACTGAGTGCAAGATGGCATCCTTAATTGGATCCTAGATTTTTTAACAAGAGGGAAAATCTGAATACGGGGTCTATAGTAGCTACTATTACTATATCAGTGTTAAATTTCCTGAATGTGATAACTGAATTTTATTTATGAAGGAGAATATTCTTATTGTTAGGAGATACATGTTGAAGTATTCAAGGGAAGTAGCAAAATACTAGAAACTAAATATCAAATGGTTCAACCAAATACATTTATACTAATGAACAGAGATTTGAAATTTTTTTGAAACAAAAAGTTGGACAGAAAAATGGGAAAAATACATTTATTTCCTTTCAATAGAGTAGTTAAAATTCTAATATTGTTGGGTAAATGAGCAGCCTTGATCAGTAGTGTTGGAGTAAGATATTTCATTCATCTTATTTATTCAATAAATTGTTATTGAGTGTCCACAAACATCAGGTACTACACAAGACTGAAAATACAAAGATCAATATGATATTACTCCTGCCCTCAAGGGGCTCACACACAGTTTAATAGAGAGATTACTTTCCAGGTCACGTTATAGGATATCAGCCATCAACGCCATCCTTCTTTATTGTATGTTCTCTTGCAACGTTAAATTATCACTGTTTCTTAAATTGAGAAAATTATCAGATTAAAGGATGTGTTGGCTATGTCAGTAAATACTCAGCATCAATTTGTATCCTTTTTATGATCCTTCCTCTAAGGGAGGAAAAATTACAATCTTTAGTCCTCAAGCATATTCATAGTTAGAGCTAAAATGCAAATTAATTTCTGCCCATTAGATACCCTCAGACAGACAGGATCTAGAAGATCCAAGAGAATTAGAGAGCAGCCTTCTGTTATTCTGGCAATCATGGTTGTGGATGGGTAGTTCCAGTGGCTGGACTCAGCTTTCCAGTGTCTGGCCATTGGAATTACTAGATCAGGTGGCATTTGTTAGAGGCAGAGAAGGAACAATTTTCTGACTCCCTAGCTCCCACTCCTTCAGCTTTTCCAACAGTTTTATAAGTAGCTACGCGGTAGTTTTATATTTTATATGTCATCTTGACAAGGCGATAGTACCAGATTATTCAATCAAACACTAATTGAGGGGTTGCTGTGAAGGTCCTTTGAAGGTGTGGTCAGGTTCTACAATTAGCTGACTTTAGGTAAAGGAAAGTATTCTTGATAATATGTGTGGGCCTCATCCAACCATTTGAAAGGCCTGAAAAGCAAAACTGAGATTTCCCTGAGGAAGAAGAAATTCTACCTCAGGATTGGAGCATCTACTCCTGCCGACCAGTCCTGTGGATTTCAGACTTGTCAGTGCCCACAATCACATGAAGAAATTCCTTGAAATATACATATCTACTACTTATTCTTTTTCTCTGGCAAACCCTGACTGATACAACTTAATACCCTATATTAAATCTCTTGCTGTTTGAAATACAGAAAGAATATTTTATTTCCTGGACTGAACTTTGACTGATAAATATTATTTGTCTCTATATATAGCCCTGATCAGTGGATTCTTGGTCTCCTGAGCTTTATCTTAAAACAGAGTTGTGAGCCTATTTTTTATTTGAGACATCAAATGGTATGAGCTTAATTTGAACTTCTTGTATAGTCCACTGAGTTTCAAAGTGTGTGGGTCAAAAAACAGGAGGAGGTGGTACTCCTAAGGCATTTCAAAGGTGTCATTTTATTAAATACCAATATTGTTTGTAAATTAGATTGTAACTCATGAAATCACATTTTCCCCATCACCTATAATTTCAAAATTGGTGGACTACATTCTCATTGTAGGAAAAAACTGGGAAAGTCTAAAAATCAGAAAATTCTGAAAAACACAAATTTTAATCCAGGGTAGATGTATTGATAAAATATTAGTATCATCTTAAATAAGTCATAGAAAATTAACTACAACTAAAACATTAAACAATATAGCAGAACCTCTTTACCAGCACTATAGATTTACACAAAGGAAAAATACTAGCATGTTGGTAAGATTGTAATGCCAGCATGGTGATCTCTACATCCAGATAAAGCAGCAAAACTTCCATTAATTAGCACCCAATTAGAGCCCTCAATTAGATGGCATACCATGTCATCTATGATCTGGTATGTCCTTATCAGACCTGCTTCATCTTCCACGGCTCCCACCAATAACCCTTACATTTTATAAACCTATAATGTAAAAATCCTGGGTTTCTCAAGTCTTGCTACATTTGTACTTGGGTTTCCTATACCTAAAATAGGCTCTGCCTGGTTCTCAACCAAGTAAGTTCTTAAGAAATCTTTGACTCTGAGCTTAATTCGAACTTCTTCACTGAAAACTTCTCCAAATAACCTTGGCATACTAAAAGGGTCCTTCACTGTATGTCCATTACCCATGTACATTTCTCCATCCTGCCAGTGACAAAGGTATGTCGCAATTGGTTGTTTTTCTGCCTCCCCACCAGGTATAAGCTTTGTTTTTCTTTTCTTTTTTTTTAAGAGGTACTGGGGAATGAACCCAGGAACTCGTACCTTGGAAGCAGGTGCTCAACCATTTGAGCTACATCTGTTCCCCCAAGTGTAAGCTTCTTGGAGGCAGAGACTGTGCCTTTTCTTTATAGCCAATTGTGGTAGGGGATGGTCCAAGCCTGCCACCTTTCCCTATGACCTACATGTAAACCCTGTGTGTGGGACTGTGTTAGCCTGGCTCCCAGCACAGAATGAATAAGTGGGCTGACTCCCTTTTCAGGAGTGCCTTGAGGTAAAACACATCCTCTGGCAGAAGAGGGGCTGTAAGCACAGTCCTTCCCCTTTCACCCTGAGCATATGCAAATATTCACTGGAGTCCATCTGGCTAAAGTATGTCCGTTTTACAACACCTGGCTC
>PVKH010005401.1:0-22142 GCA_004027955.1 Chaetophractus vellerosus | reverse complement strand
GACTTTTTATTTTTAATAATGATAATAACCAAATTTATTTACCTCTATGGGCTATTTTATATGCATTATCCTATTAATAGTCACAATAAATTAGAGGTAACAGTCACCTTAGACTGGCAGGTTGTTGAATTATTTTTTTAATTCCTTACTAGGCAGTAAAATGTGTTCTGAAACCCTCCTCTCTAATCTATTCGCCATTGCTCTTGATGACCTCATACCTTACCAGGGATACTCACACTTCCTTTTGATACAGCAAATAAAGGATTAACCTTTTTCCCATCCAGGTTCAGGATGTGACTGGAGGATCCAAGGCCCCCTGATTCCTCTGTTTAAATGGGTCAGAACTGATCATTAAGTAATTTGAATATTACACCTGATAGCAGCCACCTTGTATTCATGATGAATCTAAAGATCAGAAAGGAAGGAAATTTACCTGAAGTTGTGTAGCAAACAAATGCTGAGGGCAGGATTTAAATGCAGACCTGACTCAATCAAAAGCCATTTCTTTCTCTTCTATGACATTTGCCTCTGTTATTCTTCCAAGTAGATCTACTTTATGTTTAGTCTTTTAAACGAGGAATGCTATTTTGCTTTCCTATATTAATATCTGTATTTATTTTGTGTAACTAGAAATTCTCACTAGGAAAATGTCCTAAGTAATAACCCAAAAGTCTATAGGCTTAATTTTGATGATAAATATCAAAAGATCCTGCCTGAGATGGAAAGCAAAAAAATTCAGGGGCTAAAGCCGTTCACATACCAGGAAACTAGTATTTCCAAGTACTGTGGGTTGTAGTACTTTTTCTTACCTTATGTGGATCCATAAAATACCTGGATGAATAAATGCAACACTGCTAACACTAAGAATAAAGTGTGATAAAATGCTATTAAATATTTCAGTCCATTTGAATTGCAACATAATTGCCACTAACTTGAAAATTTTAAAGTTTAAAGTATTTGGGGAAAAAGTCATACTTGCACAAATCTCATTTTCCTTAAGCAGCACAGTAACTTGAAAAACACTTCATTTGAAATTATGTATTTTCTTTCTACTTTCCAAGGCGCTAAAGGAATTTTGCACAGATTAGCCCCTTTGGTAGAAGAGGCCTTTGATAACCTCACAGGAGCCAGATCTTTCCATGTGAATCTAAGAAAAGCAAATGCCAGAACTGAATGTTTGTGTTCCATTTTTACTAATAGAGGTTCAAAGAATAGATGCCTGGAGATTCAAAAAAAAGCAAATCTGTGTTCTAGATATGAAAGTCCAGGACACATATTTTGAAGTAGAAATGGAGGTATTAAGAGGGGTTTATAATCTTCTATTACCGAAATCACCCAGTGACGGTTAATGATTTTAACAACATTGTGAAAAGAGGCAAAGCAGGAGAGGAGGAAACAAGTATCTTCTGTAGATTTCTTTAGAGAATTACATTCTACTTATAAACCTCACTAAATATTTAGAAACATGTGCATACATTCAAAAGTAGTAACACCTTTTTTATAATAACACTTTTCTTGTAGGAAAATGCATTCATTTCTACAATAACCAACTGGAATCTGATTCTTAAAATATGTGATGAGCTTTGTGTCACCAATTTGTATTTAAAAGTTTAAGCTATAGCCTTCACTACAGGCTCAACTAGTGACAAGAAAGGCAGTTGGTAGCAGGGGCTTACAACATAGGTTATCCTATGAAATAACTAATTTAAGCTGTTTTAGGCTCCATCACCATCTGGTCAATATGGGACTACATCTCTAGAGGGATAATGAGATGAATGGCATTCTAGTTTAGGAATCAGCCCCTAAACTCCAACAACATCTTTTCCACCAATTGTCAATAGATCTGTGGAGCTCTCTATTTTCTGTCAAAATCTTTAAAATCTTTAAAATATGTATTTCTTTTTAGAAAAAAAGATATTATAAATGAGAAATCATTTTTCCAAAGAAGATTCATAATAAATTATTTTTAGTGGAATAAATTTTTAAATGCTTTGCTATAGCTTCCAAATTTTGATTTGTAATTAATCTGGGTCATGTAGACAGGGGATTGCAAGCTTCTGTACTTGCTGATCTTTAAGAAGCAACATCAATGTTTGTTAATTAATAGTATTAAAAATTTACAAAATTCCTAACGTTCTCAGTATAATTCTCTTGACTTGCTAAACTGTTATTCAGGTTGTGGTTAGGATGACTACCTATCGCTAAACATGAAATATATATATATTTATATATATTTCTTACATGCGTGTGTATATGAATCTCATTTCCACACCATTACTTCTGCCTAAAAGGAAAAAGATGATCAATAATAGTTAAGTCTACAAAAGAGCATTCCTGTGGATTTTGGTCTCCATTTTTACTAGAGTAATGCCTCATAATCTTTAATGTGCACATGAATCACCTGGGAATTTTGTGACAACGGAGATTCTGATTTAAAAGTCCTGGGATGGGGCCCATATTTTTTCTGAATTACTAACCAGCTCAAGATGAGAATGATGCTACAAATTCTTCTATCACATTCTGGGTGTCAGGGTGCTAGAGAATATATTTGAGAATTCTTGGCCTGTGATACTCTGAACTTAATGTCTCTTTTTAACCAAGTATAAATGATTTCCTATCTCTTATTATAGTAAATCTGTATATAAACTCTAAAATTGTCATTTGTTCCCAAATAGGTAGAGTCTTAAACCATGCATCAATATTTATTCCCCTATATATGTATATTTATTTATTTTTAAATTAATACTGATACCTCCAACAATGCAGGATTCATTCTCACCTCCCCCTTTTCCTTACTGGGCTCTTCCTTTTCCAACATGGAGAAGCCTGGTTCTCACTAGCCATAATATATTTACTTATTTGCTCAGTTCTAGATTTCACTTGAAGTGGTTTCAGAATTGCTAACCAATATCACTGTGAAAAACAAGTGTGTTACCAAGAGTAAAATTATTATTTATAGTTCTTTCTGTCTTTAGTCTTTGGCTATATAGTCAAAGGATTTTTAGAGAGGAGGGATGCACATATTGGCCACATTCTCTTCACCAAAGTAACTCAAAGATTCCATGAAAATTCAAGGTGATTGTGGTAGAGAAATGTCCTCCATTCCCTGATGGGAGGAAATTTCCATTGCAAAGTAAGTGAATATAGTCCAGGGCAGAGAACTGGACCATTTTTTTGCAAGCAATTTACCACAAGTATTCTGAAAGAGATGTGATGAGAGAAAATAACAGGATGGATGATTATAATTTACATTAGGAATAATTCAAGGCATTTTCAAGGAAGAATCCTTGAAGCTGAGGCATAAAGTTTGAGTTAAGAAAGAGAGTAATTAAGAGAATAGCAGGATTTACTCTTAGATACCAAGGCAGGGTGAATATAATGAAAACAATGTGATGATTCTAATGATAATAGAATCTATCAAATGCCTACTTGCACACTGATCACTTGACAAGAAATTTCCCATCACACAATCCTCATAACAAACCTGTGAGAAAGATATGGTAGCCATCTCTTTATGAATGGAAAAATGTATAACTTGCCAAGGTTACAAATTTGACCCAGTATTGAACTGGAATTTTAAATCAAGTATGCATATGAATTTTTCTCCTTGAGAAAATATCTATTTCAAGCTATGTTTCCTCTAGAGACTATGCCACAGTTCAAACATGTCTTGCAAAGCGTATGAATGATTTTTTCAAATAGCAAATTACATAAACGTTCATAATAAAGATTGTCTCAGGTGCATAAATTATACTGAAAAATCCTCCTCAACTAATTCTCTTTTGAAGGGGAAATCCATCGGATTATACACAGTAGCTAGACTTGGTCTAGGAAAGTTTTCAGCTAGAATTTCTCCACCTTGACTAAACATTTTAATCACATGGATAGGAGTTTTAAAGTATCCTGATGTAAGGGCCCCATGTGAAAGAAATCAAATTACAAAGTCTAGAGTTGGAACCCAGGAACCAGTATTTTTATTTTCAAGCTCCAAGTGATTCTAAATGGACATTCATGATAGAGACTCATTTTAGACTAAGAGGGAACTCATTGGGAAAATAACATTAATAAACCTGCAAAAACAAAACGTTAGCCTGAGTTTGTCATTTATAATGTGCTATTCTCTATGGAATAAGTTTAATCTTTGTGGTTGCCTTGCAAATTATCATAATAACTTAATTATGCATTCATTTATCCATCTTATTCACATTTATTGGTTGCATCCTCTTAATTTAAAAAAAACATTTTTTTTGTACTTATTGCAGTAGACTTTGTTGTAAACTTAAAAATAATTGTTGAGTGCCTTATACATAAATGGCAGTATCATAGTCTTATGAGGGATACAAGGAACATTTCTTCTAGGAACTTATTGCATAAGATATAAAAAACATGTATAAATACAACAATTTTTAAAAAATAGAATTATATGAAAAATAGGTATGAAATTCCATAAGAATTGAGAACTGAGAACTATAATGTCAGATTGTGGATATCAGGGAGGGATTTTTTGGAGGAGACAGCATTTAAGCAAGGCCTTCATGAATAGGTAAACTTGCTGATGCAATGTGGATTAAAATAATCCTGTATTAATAGATTCTTGCTTACTTAATAACAAGACATCAGCCATTTTGAATTGTGCAGAGAGCCAGAAATGATGCTTCTCAACTTCTATTAGGAAGAGCCTAATAATGACTCAGAAAAAAATCAATATCTTTGGAAACTCTATAGCAGAACCAGAAATTCTAGCTAAAGTATTAACAGAGATTAATTAGTTCCATCTTTTAAAATGGAATGTCATTTGTGCTTTATTATATTATTATTATCGAACCAATAAATGGAAAATTTTCAAAATTAATAGAAAGTCTAAATTTTCAAAAAAATACCTTTAATTCAATTTCAATTGTTCTTCATATTTAAACTATCAAATACTTCATTGCAGATTCCAAAGTAAGCCTGCTTTAATATAAAAGATGACTCTTGCAATTATTATATTAATTATTTGTGTGTAAATCTAAAGCAATGAAGAATACAATATTTGGAAATTGGTTATTATCTTGAGTGATCACCACCCTGATGTTGTTTGCACTTTTAACCTGTTTAGCAGATTATTCGTTACTCTTTCTTCAGAGTGTATAAAAAGGTTATCTTAATGGTTTTAATTATGTATAGTTTATCAAGTATTTTTTAAATGCTAGAAATAAATGATTGCTATTGTTCTCTTAATGATAATAGGGTTTAACTCCTCTCTCACTTCAGAATTAAATAAATCATCTAACTACTAAGGGTAGTATAATAGGGAGGAACTGTTTTATTTAGTGTAAATCTAATTACCTTCTAAGTAACATATGAATTAAGGAAAGGCTTCCTGGAAATAGTAAGGGCCTTATTCTGTGTTGGATATTTGATGTTCTTACAAAGGGTTTCTTGACAACCTTCAACTGCTGTAATTTTACAAATAAATCCAGAAATACTACCCTAGTGAGTTATAGTGTACTTTCTTTTCCATTCATTCACAAATATCTAATAATATACTACATGCAGGTGGTTATATTAGATTATGTTTATTATTTGGAAGAAGGTAATTTGAGATGAATTTTTTTTAAGAAAGGAAGAATGGAAAATGTGGTTATCCATGGCTAAATGATATAGATATTTATGAATTTGAGCCAATGGGCAATATAATGGTTCTTAACATAAGCTGGTCACTGATTGCAATGCTTTGAATAAAACTCTTATGATGTAAAGCTAAAATGCTGTTTTAACTGGTTTATTTAAATATCAGCATAACATTAAAATTTTATTCAATAAAATTACATTAAAGCTTTCAAATCATAACTTTGAGAGTTAAAAAATTGACCCAGCTTGATATAATAAATTAATAATGGAAGGAAGTTTTGAGAATTATCTGTTATTAGAATTGCTAGAGTTCCCTCAAGAAAGTCTAATAATCTTTCAATCAGAATTCTATTGTCACAGATTCTTTTTCCTTTTCCCAAAGAGTCTACCTAAATAAATCTTTCTCTTACAGAAACCATAATGCCATCTACTGGCAGCCTCCAAAATTTTGTAAATATTTAAACAAAATAATTTCTATTAAATGAATTTAAAATTAAAAATACATTTTAATTGAAAATATTTCTGGACTCAGAAATAAGCATGCATATTATCATGTTGAGGTTTTTCTACATGCACATAACATTTTATTACCATCATTTTCACACCACAATATAAATATTATAGTTATCAAATGGAGACTATCATCCCAAAGGTCTTACTAATTTGAAGGGGTAAATCTCCCTTAAATAAAAAAATAAAATCAAAGTCAAAATAATATTTTTAAATATTTCTAAATATCATTAGATAACCAATTTACTTCCTAACTTAATATTTAGTTCCAAAGAATATTGATGGAGACTGTACACAGTGTAGACATGAAAATTTTATGAAAAACTGATTTTATGATAAAAGACTGCAGGAAAATCACTTTGAAATTCTTAAATAGTTATGTAATTAATTTACTCAATAATACTTTTGGAAGAAAAGCTTTAAAAATGTATTGCTAACAAATATTTAATTACTCTTTTTAAATAGTTACGACTTAATATTGAACTTATAGCTCTAATATTATAAATACACATATTCCAGATGTTTTATTCAATTGCATCCACAGTAAAAGAAAATAATGAACATGAAAAGTCAACTTTAGATTTTAAAGTACCAATTAACTTTCCAAAATTAATGCATGCATCATTTTAATGGTTTACTACAAGCATATTCTTATTCTTTTACTATTGTTCCATTGTTCCATGCATAATTTTACATATTTATAAGGTTTAATTCTCCAGTCTTACCAAGAGTAGAATTCACACAAAGATTACAAAAGCTATGAGAATGGATTCATATCATGATTTATATTATCAAGGCACCCGATCCTCCTAAATTTTGCAGAGAACTTATCCCCTAAGTCATCAGCAGGAAGCTTTCCGAGGGAAGACTTCAAGCAACCAAACCAGCCTATGAATGTGCATAATGTATGCTAAGAATGCATTTCAGGAAATCTTGAAATCTTGCCATGTCTTTTTCAGTTAAAGTACTAGAAGAGTACTTAAAACAAAAAGTCCTATCAGTCCAGAAAGGCATTTCTAATGGACTGTTATTAACAAAGTTCTCAGAACTCTGGCTCCAGCAAAGATATAAAGGTTAAAAAATTGCCTGGGCAGCCTTACTCTATGATCATCTCATTTTAAATGTAGATTGTCAGCAACTTTGAGCCATGCATGTTCATGATAAAGTTTAGAGAAATTAGATGATCTGGAAGAATAGGAAGGAAGAATATAGAACATTTTCTTGCATAGAATATTAAGAGAGAGCAAAAAGTATTAGTTAATAAACCAGCTTAAAATTTGTGATCATTCTTGTACAATGACAAAAAGATAATATTAATGTATTTTCAAATTGTTTCATGCATATGAATATCTGGTACAATGTTTTTTATTTAAATATTATAATTTGCAACAAAGCATACTCCAATTTTAAGAATCAATATGAAATTATTCATTCTAAAGGAGTTTTTAAACTGCTTTCGACAATGCAAAAGAGAAGTTAACACTATACCGTAAAGACAATTGAAATTAACTTATGCACATATACATGCTTCTCTTATTGCTTAAATAAAAAATACATAAAACAAAAATATCTTGCCATTGTAAAAGAAAGTGCCTTAGTTTAGATGACAGAATAATTTTTTTAAAAAGGAATTAAAATTCGGCATATCATCTACTCTTCTTTCCACCCTGAGAAAATTTTCAGGTAGCCAACTGTTTTGAAATAAATTTCCCTGCAGTTGCTATAGTGATGATAATAAAGTTCTTGCCTCTATTTGTGTGATAGAGGTTCCTAACAGAACACTTGAAAAGGTAAGCTAATCAAAATGAAGACACTGTTAGATCTCATCTTCAAGGCAGCCTCCTTGAATTTAGTTCACAATTACAGGACTCAACCATTGTCGACAATTTTATTATATGTACATTATCATAATCTTTCTCCATGTAGCCCTGAAAATTATGTAGCAGAGATGAATTCTCTTTTTTTATATTACAGGTTAAAGTCATTGGACAAAGAATATTTAAGTTGATTCTGGACATTTTGTGAGAAAAATCAATGATTGAATCAAAGATACTACTCCATTAGCTATTTTTGTCTATTACAAAGCTTTATTTTTCTAACAATACAATGATTGTATGTTATTTTGCTTCAGTGTTACACATTGTTCAAGTCTCATTTCATCTCAGTGTTGATGCAAACTAAAGAGCTTAAAAGCAGACAGTTACTTGTCAAACTGGATGAAGCATCAAAGACATGTCACAGATAAAGCAATATTACTTAGATACATGTTCTACTACAATGATATAAAAAAGTAATACTATTTACCTTGAAACATTTGGGAAATTTAAATAGCTTTAAAATTGTTGGTTCAGAGAGAAAATATGCAAAACATCCCATAAAAGAATAGAATGCATTTTATGCCATTTTGATAAATAAGCAGAAATGTTTATTCTGACTCTCAGTATAGAAATAGCTATTTAAAAATAACAATCTCAGTCCAGGGAAGTGTTTTACCAAAATACTTACCATACTTCTCAATCATGGTTATATTATAAAGATGCACAGTGCTGGCAGGCTCCAAGTTCCTGTGGTTATTTTATTTCATAAGCATATATATTCTTTTATTTCTTCATTAGCTCCTAAGAATGGCTCTCTTCCTTATAAATAAGGTATATTCTAAATGTTGTATATTAGTTTTCCATTGGTTTCACAAATTACCATACATATATTAACCTAAAGCAACACCTTTTTTTTTTTTTTTTGGATCAGAAGTCCAGGCACAGTGGATCTCAGGCTCCACTCAGGGTATTCTAGGGTTGAAATCAAGGTGTCAGCTGGACCGAGTTCTCATCTAGAGATGCTGGGGAAAACTGCTGTCAATGTTATTCAAGTTATTAGCAGAATCCAATTCCTTGTGGTTTGGAGGCTGAGGTACTGGTTTCCTTGCCGGCTATTTCGCTTCTTGAGACTACCTGCATTCGAGCCACATGGCCCCCTCTACATTCAAAGACAGAAATAGAAAATATTTCTCCTGTGGAATCCCTCTCTTGCTCTGAATCTCTGACTTCAGGGAAAGCCCAATTCATTTTAAGCACTCACCTGGCTTGGTAAGGGTCACCTCAGATAATATCCCTTTCTTAAGTCAACTGTGATATCTAATGTAACTTAGTAATGAGTGTAAAATCTATCAAATACACAGTCCTGGGGATTATATATAGAGGGGGTGGGGTTCTGGGGGCCATCTTAAAATTCTGTCTACCATATGGTGCAAATGTATTTGGTTATTCCATGAGACAGAGGTGACTTTTGTCATATAGACTTAGGATAGATTGCACATAATAAAGTGCTGTCTGAGAATTTGATTTTAAAACTTAGTTCATACTTTTTTCCCAAGATGAAAGAAAAGTGCAACTGATATTGGGAACCATTAGCATTCATATAGCATTATGTAAAAAGGAGGAAGTAATTGGATCCCTCTCTTTCTTTCTAATATCAGCCCTAATAGAAGACAGTAATAATAATCCAGAATCAAATGGCACAAGGTGTGACCCAAGTAGCTTGGAAAAGGTCCGTGGTCAAGAATTCTAACACACCTCAGTTTTCGTGCCATTTTTTTCTTTACTAGTGTACCTGTCCGCAGGCTATTTAAGTGCGGATATTAAAGAAGAACTGCATATGAGAGTCAATTTTTTTTTGACTTTCCAAGTCAGGGAAAGGTGTTATGTATATCTGTGCATCACCGTTAGAATCACATAAAATAGATTTGCCTTTGTGTTCTGCCTCTTACAGGTTTTGTGATCTTTAATAAGCTAACACCCTTTTGAGCACCACTTTTCTTAACTGTAAAATGGGGACTATAATAGTGCATCACATGGTTTTTTGTGAAGGTGATTGAGACAATGCATATATCACATTTCCCGCAATAAACCAAGTGTTCAATGAATGGTAGTTATTATCGTTATTTTTGTGGCCCTTGTTGTTATTACTACTCAAGGCTTTACATGAGATAGTAAAAGAATTATGAAAAATCCTAATGATTGAATGTCTACTATGAATTGTACTTGGTGCAATATATCGATGATTTTATTAATCCTCGTAACCCTTCATGATATAGATACCATGATCTCCATTGTGTATATAAGGAATCTAATTAATTATGTTATAAGACTTGCTCAAAGCCCAGAATGGGGAAGTGGCAGAGGCCTATGCTCTCAGTCACTCCTTGTCACTACAATACCTCTCTGAAAGCCACAAGAGCCCATTTCTTCTAATAACCTTGGACTGACCTGGAAAGTAGATGGCTGCCTACATCCTGACACTGAGAGAAACTAGAGAATTGCCCTGTCCGATGAAACAGGTAGCAGAGAAAATTGCTTAAAATAAAATACTCTTACATACCCTGGGACACAGAGAAGCCACATTGGACAAGGACAGTGCGCATCAGAGCACCAAAGATAAGCTAGATCAAGTCTACAATTTTGGTGAAAGTAAACAGGAAGGGTTTTCATTAGTATTCTGTCTCAGTTAACCAAGAAACTAGGAATTATCTAAATATATGTATTTACAAAATTTAATGTGTGGTTTCTAATACTATCAGAGAACATACTAAAAACTCAGCCAATTAATCTCACCATTTGCACAAAAGTCCTATTACAGTCACTGGTGGTTTCAATCCATGTAACAAATACTAAGTCCTTTTGGTGACACTAGCAATTACGTTCAAATTTCTGATAAAGTTAATAATTTATTTTACTGTGGATATTTTAAACCAGAAGTTTAAATGTAAAACATGTATTTTCCCAAACAGCATATGTTCATAGGCCAGGATGTGAAGCCATAACCTGACCAATGACATTAAGGTCATGAGTAAACATATGGTCTGCCACAGTGACTCAATTAACCGTCCATCAATGTAATTGCATAATACATCAGAAGAGGTAGTCTCCCACCATTGGAGGGTCAGCATCCCATGTTAAATTTAACAGGAAAAAGGATCACTTTGCTATTGTACATGTGGCTATATATTTTTAGAATTTTCAAAAATAATATATTTTATATTGCATTTATGCTTTTGTTTTGACAAACTGACTTCTGCTGGTTAAGAAATGATTTTTCTTTAATAAGCTGGTGTAGGTGAACAGCACAATATACAAGTATAGTACTTAAATCAATTCTAATCATGTTAATCTTGATATAAGAAAGAAGGTATATCATTTAAATATTATGTAAATGACATATAATGTTAACATGTTACAAACTTCTAAGAAGGGACATAGTGGAACTGATTTATGCAAGCATTCCAGATACTGACTCTTTCTAGAATACTGCACATGACAAAATAATGATAGCACCCATTTATAAACAGTACAGTATATGTTCTGGAATCAACCTAGATGGGAAATAAGATATTGAAAGAGCTTGAAATCATGAGCAAATAAGCATAGTCCTGGATTTATACTTTATTATCAAGATGTAGTTTTTGAATCTGGAAATGCCAGGTTCCTATCTGACATGCATCCCTTAGTTTCAGGTTCATATCCTGAAAGAATTGTTAAATGTCATTAACATTATAGATATTCACCCACATGCCTTAGTGTAAAGGGAAAATGTTGGTGTGGACTAAAAGGGTTGCCATTTAGATTTTATGTAACCTATATTACCTTTTGAGAGAGGAAGTAACCATTGGTCAGAGCCCTAATATTGCATGATTTTTGTCATGGAAAACAACCATGCCTTTAGATTTATTTTTCTACTTAATTGGGATTTCAGCTTTCCCTATATGAATTGATTTTTCTGTAGTCATCTGATATAAAATCTTACTGGATTTATGATAATTTTAGAATAAAGTATAATACTTAACACTAAATAATTAACCAGAAGAATGAAATGTTAGCGATATTTAGCTTCTAAGAAAACAAAAGCTAAATATGGTTAACTCGTTGACTACCAGTTGTGTTAGGTAATAGTAAAACAAAAGCAAGGCAAGGATAAAGAACGAGCACAGCTTTAAAAATTGTTTTTCTTGCAGAAACTAAACCATCGTGGCCCTTAACTCTGATGAGGATGGTGAAATTGTTTGAAAAAGAAATGAGGCACTGCATTAGAAAGAACCTTTCAAGTACTAAAATTAACTTGAAAAGCCAACATCCACACAGACACTATTTACCCAGTTGGGCCCAAATAGGAATTATTCCCTATTTGGAAATTGCCAGACTTCCCATTAAGGGAGATAAATTTGCACTATCAACAAACCTGTATAAACTACTAATAATTCTTTAACGTTAAGTGTACTTCCTTTACTATTTTTTCCAGGTGTAGAGATTTAATCAAGAGTAAAGTCATTCTGGACTTTGACACTCATAAGAAAACACCTTCCGCCACCACTTCACAGCATTAATGGAAACTCCTGAATGCTGCTAAGGCTTTCCTTGCCTATCAGAATCCACATCCAAGCTTATTGATATTTTCACTCAATTTTTACTCTTTTCTCCCTTACTTGAGGTGTTGATTTTTAAATTAAGGGTTGGGAGAGTGCTGTTCTTGGTATTTGGAGGCAGGTGGGTTCAGAATCACTAGCAATTGATTGCAGAATTCCACATAATGTCTGTGGAGATACTGATATATTCACCATCCAGTCAAGTTACCAGGTGAGAATAATTGCCAGGGAGAGCTTCTGACCCACATGCACTTATGTCACTTTTAAGGTCAACATCATGAGTCATTAAAGAAATACAGAGTCCACAATGAGTGACCTATTAGAATGGTTATTTTTAAAAAAGGGTATAACTATAAGTGCTGGTACAGATATGGAGCAACTTGAACTTCAGACATTGCTGGTAAGTGTGTAAAATGGTACAGTCACTCTGAAAAATGGTTTGATAGTTTCTTAAAAATTTACCACCTATCCCACTTCAAGGTATTTGCCCAAGGGAAATGAAATGAAATGAATGTTAATACAAAAACCTGTCTGTGAATATTATGGCAGCTTTATTCATAATAGTAAAAATGTGGAAACAAACTAAACATCTCTTAAGGAAGGAATGGGAGAAACAAAAGTTGTGTAATCATAAAAGGAATACTACTCAGCAATGAAGAGTAACATACTATTAAGAAGGAAGAAGGACAACATGAGAGAATTTCAAATGCATTAGGATAATTGAGAGAATCCAGACTGAGAATGTGACATATTCTATAATTCCATTTACATGTCATTTTAGAACAGCAAAATTATAAGGATGGAGAACAGATTAGTGGTTGCTGATAGTTAAGAACAAAGGGATGGCTTGGATTTTTCAGGGGGTAATGGAAATGTTCTGTAGCTTCACTGTGGTAGTGGTTATATGACCATATGCCTTTATCAAAGTTCATGGAACTGTTCACTCCAAAGCAAGAATTTTAATGTGTGTAAATTCTTTAAAACTTAAAATATATACTTAAAAATTTTAATTTTGGGCAACTAGGTGAGCTCTGGGGTGAAAACAATAATGACTTTCTACTCTGGAGCAGCAAGAGCACTAGGGTGTGGATTCTAGAGATGAAGACTGCTGGGAATTCTTGGAAATGGTAGGGAGATCAGAGATGCAAAGTAATGAGATGAATAGATGTATGGTGATGTGATGGCAATAAGAAAAAGCAAGACAACAAGTAGCTTGCCCCAGAGTTTGGAGGAGGCAGTACCCTGGGAAATGTGCATCAATAGCAAGAACACATATTAAAGCAGGGCTAATTTCCTGTAATTAGGATAGAGGGATCTGCTGTCATAATAATTGGCATATATGAAGAAAGTGAAAACCTATAATACTAAGTGAATAAAGCTTTTCCATACAGATTATACAACTATGACATATTCACCAATGGTATGGACAGCATTTTAATCATATATTTCCATACTCAAGCTCTCATATAGTCTAATGAGTATTTCTAAATGAATAATAGATTCTTTAGTGGTTTTTTTCTACTTGAAGATTTTTCTGAAATTTCTTTCTATAGTAGGGAGTAGAGTAAAATGTATAAAAGATTGAGGATCATTTCGATGAGGCAGTGTTTTACTGGAATTCTTATGGCTTGCCAAAATTGAAGGAGACCAGGAAGCTTGTCCAGCTAGGTGTGGAAGGCACCATGTTATAGAAGAGAGGCAATGGTGGCCGTGGAAGATTTGACAGTGCAGGATTGGTCCAATAAGTAAATATACTGAGAATAATGGGAGCCAGATTTGTCACTGTTGTAGAAGGGATCTCTACATATGGAAAAAGAGAAAGTTAGAATAAACACTGTGGTGTTGGGTTGGAGTTGGAGATATCAGTATAAACTCATGGTGTTTAATATACATAGTTAGAGAGGTAATTGCACAGATAGATAAAAACATAGATGATAAATAGGTGATAGTGAAATAGATATATGTGTGTGTAAATTCATGTGTGAGTGTGGGTATGATATCTATCCACTGACAAGATATGGGAGCAAGAAGATCCCAATAGCAATGAACTTACCTAGGACCGAGATCATGGTTCCTAAATACCATGCTTTAACAAAAGGAACCAGTGTTCCTTAGGGAAATGAAAAAGATAATTCTTTTGGGAGGGGGAGTTTAGGCTGGGAAAGTACTTGGTGAGACTGGAATAGTTTATTCTGGCAAAAAGTAAAAAAAAAATGCTAAAATAATTATGAAATCCGAAAAAGATAGAGAAACCAGCTTGAAGGGATTTCCACTTACAAAATCTAAGCTAATTTGAACATTAAGACACATAATGATTCCTTTTTAAGACCAAATAATATTCCTTTATATGTATATGCCACACTTGGTTTATCCTTTCATCTGTTGATGGACACTTGGGTTGCTTCTACCTTTTGGCATTGGTGAATAATGCCACTATGAATAACAGTGTGGAAATATCTGCCTAAATACCTGCTTTCAATTATTTTGGGGATATACTTTGAAGTGGAATTACTGGATCATATGGTAATTCTATACTTAACTTTTTGAGGAACTGCCAATCTGTTTTCCACAGTGGCATTTTACATTCCAATCCGCAATGTATGAGGGTTCCTATTTTTCCACATCTTTTCCAGCACTTGTTTTTCATTTTGTTTAATAATAGCTATTTTAATGAGTAAGAAATGGTGTCTCCTTGTGGTTTTGATTTGCATTTCCAAAATGACTAATGAAGTTGAGCATCTATTCCGTGATCTTATTGGCCACTTGTATATCTTCTCTGGAAAATAGTCAAGTCTTTTGCCCATTTCATGCATGGGTTGCTTGTCTTTTTGTTGTTGAGTTGTAGGAATTCTTTATATATTCTGGATATTAATCCATATCAGATATATGGTTTCCAAATATTTTCTCCCATTCTATAGGCTTTCTTTCCAAATTTCATGATAAAGTCCTTTAATGCACAAAAGTTTTTAATTTTGATGAAGTCCCATTTATCCATTTTTTTTCTTTTGTCAATCATGATTTTGGTATAAAGTATAAGAAATCAGTGTCTAATACAAGGTCTTGAAGATGTTTCCCTATGTTTTCTTCTAGGAGTTTTGTTTATTTAGTTTAATTACTTTTAGCAATGTTTTGTAGTTTTCCATGTACAAATCCTTTACATCCTTGGTTAAATGTATTCCTATATAATATAAATTGGTATTTGATTATTTTAGGTGTTAATGCAAATGGAATTTTTATTTTCTTCAGATTGTTCATTACTAATATAGAGTAACTTCATTGATTTTTGTTTATTGGTCTTGAACCCCATCATTTTGCTGAATTAATTTATTAGTTCTCATAGCTTTGTTACAGATTTTTCAGAATTTTCTATATACAGTATTCTGTCACTTCTTACTTTCCAATTTGGATGCCTTAGATTTCTCTTTCTTGCCTAATTTCTCTGGCTAGAAGTTCCAGTATAATGTTGAAATTATAACATTCATGAACCTTGAAGACATCACTTTGAGTAAAATAGCCAGGCAAAAAAGGGCAACTATTGCATGATCTCACTTATTTGAAATAATTAGGATATGCAAATTCAAAAAGTAAGAAACTAGAATAGCAGTTATCAGGGGCCAGGTAGGGATGGGGATTGGGGAATTAATGCTTAACTCGTATGGAGTTTCTGTTTGAGGTCATGAAAAGCTTTGATAATCATGATGGTGGCACAACATTGTGAATATAATTAACACTACTGAATTGTATAATTAAAAGTGGATAAAATGGGAATTTTAGCATGTACATAGGTTACCAGAATAAAAAATTTAATAAAACCATAGAAAAGTGAAATACAAACAGTGAACCCTAATGTAATCTATATACTATAGTTAATAATATAATTATAATAATATCATTTCCTCAGTTGTAACAAAGGCACCAAACTAATGCAAAATGTTAATAATGGGGAAAAGGGTGTGTTGGGGGGATCAGGTATTTGGGAACTCTGTAATTTCTCCATGATACTTTTGTAAACCTATAACTGCTCAAATAAAAACAAATACATAATGAAAATTAAGGTTTATAACCAACTAAATAAAATAGGAATCCATGAGGCTGAACCCTAATATAATTATACACACTAACATATATAATAGAAAGGTTTTCCCTGTAATTGGATGCTGACAAATACATGTTGTAGGAATTATGAATTCAAATTAGAAAATCATCATTAGACAACCTTTATAATATTAAGTTATTTGGCAAAGAAACATCAATGGATACTAAAACTAGTGGGGGAAAGTTTGTACATGAATGGGATATTTACATAGTTTCTAAATAACTTCTCATAAAATAGATAATAATTTCAAAGGGAAAAATAACTTTACAATAGAGAAACCAGGCAGATACCTCTTTAATAAAGTGATCAAAGTTAACACTACCATGAATGGGACAAAACAAAATCACGTACTAACTCATAGGATGCAATAAGTACAACACAAGATCACTCTTATAATATTCTTGTCAGCGTGTATAATGAATTTAATCATGAGGAAAATAGACAAACCCAAATTGGGGAACATTCTGCATAATGACTGGCCTGTAATCTTTTAAAGTGTCAAATCTTTAAAAGTTTTATAAAAGGGAAAAACTGATTAGTCTAGGTTGAAGAAGACTGAAGAGACATAACAACTAAATGCAGTATGTAATCCAGGATTCCATCCTTTTTCTATAAAATAAATTGTCATGATAATTTGCAACCCTTCAACTGGGGTCCTATATTAGTCATAGTAATGTATCAATGTTAATTTCTTAATGCTGATGGCTATATTGTGGTTATGTAGGAAACATCTTTGCTTGAAGGAATTACTAACTTAAAATTTTGGGGTAATCAGGAATTGTGTCAGCAACTTATTCTCACTTGGTTTGGGGAAAAATCAGTTATTTCTGCCAATTTTGCAAAAGATATGTGTATTTAAGATGACAAATTTTGTTGCTCACCAATGGTGTGAGTCTGTGTGACTCTGAGAAACTCTATGAAATGTTTTTCAGAATTATCTTTTCATGGGGTGAATTTCTCTATTAGCCTCCATACCAAATTGTTTAGAGTTATCTAATAGGTATTGACTCTCCCATACTTCCAGAGGTTGAGTGGGTTTGTTCTCATTCCTCACCTTATAATCAACAGTGAAATGTTAGTGAAGAGGGTAAAGGTGTGCAGAATGGGTTTGAGGTGAAGTGGTGTCAGGTAGGAACTTGCATAAAGTTGTGCTAGACTGGTTGCCATAGAAGTGGTTATAAGGAGACAGGTGAAGTTTAGGGTTCTGGAAGTAGTATAAAAGAGGTGTTCAATGCAGTCCACCCATGGCACAACTCAAATTTCTCATGTCCTCCATTATATCTGCCTAGCATCTGACTTTATGGTGCGTCCAATTTTGTAAGAATAAGATGTTCTAAAATTTTCTATGAGTAAGGGAAAGTACAAGGCCAGTTCCTCATAAGATCAGTTCAGATGTTGGCAGAATACAATCATTGCAGAAAGAGGGAATGTAAAAGGGTTTGGGAAAAAGCTACAGTGCCTAGAAATACCAGATCTGTTTTGAGAATTAAGACTTATTCTCTGCTACAGAAGATTCGTCCTTGCCCAGAACATTAGTCCATACGTCAGCTTTACTGTTGAGACTTGCTATATAACATCCTTATCCCAAAAAGATATTAATAGCACCATCAGACTGGCTTAATCATATAGTCCATGTGTCAGGAAGTTTTCACTTTAGCTTAACCCTATTAAAGAGCCCACTTTTTTCTGTGGGCCCTATTTGAAATGAGCAGTCTCTGAGTCACCTAACAAATATATTGGAGTGTGTTGGTGATTAAATCATGTCCCTCACCAAAGGCATGTTCAGGTTCCAGCCCCTGGCCCTGTGGATGTGAACCCATTTGTAAACAGAACCTTTCTGGTTGTTATTAGTTTATTAGTTAAGGTGTGCCCAAACTGAATGACAGTGAGCCTTAATCCAATATGGCTGATGTCCTTATAAACAAAGGAAATTGGAGACAGAAAGAACAGCCATGGGGAGTATGCAGAAGCTGGAAGTCAAGAAAACCTAGAAGAGAAAGGATTAGAAGCAGTCATATGCATTGACATAAAAGCCAAGGAACCCCAAAGAATGCAGGGCAGCCATAACATATCAATGCCAGGAGGAAGCAAGCCTCTAATCTCTGAATCTGTGAGCCAATAAATTCCTGTTGTTCATTCAACCCATATATGTACTTGTTTTAGCAGCCAGGAAGCTAAAACAGAGCAGTAACTTCAAGCTCCAAGGAAGTTTTCTTCAAAATACAGAGAATTCCACAGAGCACTGTGCCTATAATGACAGTTGTGGATTACAAAAAAAAAAAAAAAAGCAATAAAATGGGGTGGTGGTGACCTACTATATTTCATACCTTTAAACTCCTAACATGTTCATGTTTTTATATTTTTTTCTCCCAACCTCACATAAATGTGAGGGTTTACTAAAGTAAGGCATGAAACATAATTCCCAATCCTTGATCACCTGGTGCAGTTGAAATAATGTTATCAATATGAACAAGCATGACAGCATGACATCTGCAGAATGTCAAGATAATTCTGTTCATCAAAGCCTTTGCAGAACTGGTCATTGCATTAGTGCGTGAAATAAAAGACAGACAAGGTCAAGAGGTTCTAAAGTGATACCTAAACAGTGTTCAAAACATGCCAGAAGCCAGGATCAGAACCTGAAGAATAGAGCATATGAGTTTTATATTGCTGCTGTACCAAATTAACACAAAGCTAAGTGACTTATAACCACCTGCAATATTATCTCAAAGTTTCCATGCCTTAGAAGCCTGTGCACACTGCGGCTCAGCTAGTTCAAAAGCTGTGTTCCTTTCTGTAGACTCTAAAGAAGGTTCCATGTCCAAGTTCATGCAAATTGTTGTCAGGCTTCAATTCCTTGTGGTTGTAAGACCGAACCCGATGTTTTTTTGCTGGTTGTCAGCTGTGAGTTTCTCTTACCTCTTTGGAATCCTCTCTTCAGTCCTACCACATAGCCCCCTGTTGCAGCTCAGTCCTAGCAAAAGTGCACCCAAACCTTCTCATGCTTAGAAACTCCCAGACTCTCTCTTCTGCAACACTTTTCCTTCCACTTCCACTGAATGTTTGTGACCCCACATGGGGTCTGTATTAGTCAGCCAAAGGGGTACTGATGCAAAATACCAGAAATCTGTTGGCTTTTAGAAAGCATATTTATTTGGGGTAGAAGCTTATAGTACCAGGCCATAAAGAGTCCAACTCAAGGTACCATAAGAGGTACTTTCTCATCCAAAGTCTGTTGCCACGTGTTGACTCAAGATGGCAGGCGATGTCTGTGAGGGTTCAGCCTTCCTTCTTCCTTTTAAGGCTCTATGGTCCCAGCTTCTTCTGATCTCAGCTGTGGGCTGGCATAAGGCTCGTCTCTCTTCCCAGGGCTCGTCTCTTTCCAGGCTCATCTGCTCTGCTTTCTCCACAAGGCTAGCTGTGAACTATCAGGTGAACAGCTTGGCTCTCTCCCCGGGGCTCCAGCATTAAAAACTCAACTCTCTGTGTTCTCCTTCTCTGTGTGTTTACTTCCCTGTCTTTGACTGCACATCCATTTACATATCCAACGAAGGGTGAGGACAGGGACTCAAACCAAGTTGCCCTAATGACATAGTCAAATAAAAGCCCTAATCTTGATTTAATAAAGTAAAAGTAAACCTCTGAATCTAATGCAATCTAATATACCCAGAGGAACAGACTAGTTTACAAACACAATCCAATATCTATTTTTGGAATTCATAAACAATACCAAACTGCCACACCCTCTAAATCATGTCTAGATCTGAATGAGTTTCCTTGGCTGTGGCTCCTTTCAGTCTGAAGACATATGAACTGAAGATACAAATTATATAATGCAATTCACCCCAAATACATTGGTGATTTAGGAGCAAGAAAGCTACAAGAGACATTCCAACTAAAAAGCGAGAAGATGTGGACACATAGCGGTCACTGGTCCACAGCAATTCTGAACCTTGCTGGGCACATATCATAGCACTTTGATTAGTGCCAAGTTTTGCTCCCTTGAAATGGTTCTACACAACTATTGGCTCAATCCTCTTAGCCCTTTTCTCTTGCCTTTCCATTTTCACGAGAAAGTATCTGTATTTGCAGATGAGTAGCTTTCTCAAGCTTCTTCCTTCTCAAAGAAGGCTCTTCTTCTTGAACTGTTTCTAACACTTTTGGTTCAAGCTGGTAGTGGTTCCACCCTTAAAATGTTCTTAAATTTTACAATTTAGGGTGCTGTGGACAGCATGCTTAAGATTCTTAGGAACTCTTTCGTCTAGCTTGTTTCAGGAGCAACTTTAATTCTTTCTGAGGTCTGGAAAAGTGTCCTGCACTCTCACCCTCAGCTTGATGTTTACCATGAGGTTGTGTTATAATAGTAACACCCAGAACTTGATCTCTACCTGAGTTCACTTCTGACTTGAGAGTCTTTTTACCAGTAAATATTGGGCATAAGAAACATTTTTAAAATAATACAAGTCCTATCTCCTTTATATTTCCTCTAAATTTAACTTGAACACTGAAAATTTCTCTTTTGCTCATTAACATTTTCCCATATTTTACTTATTTTAATAAACAAAATCTTATCAGCCCACATCCTTTAATAGAATATCATAGTTTGAAGAGTTATTATGTATGTTATTCTCATTTAAAAATCAATTTTGAGTTTTAGAGAAATTAATTTTTCCATAGCTGAATACATAGGATATGAAATAAGTCCTTTGATTACACCAAACAGCTATTAATACTATTTTTATTAATATTAACAATTAATAAGCACTGAGTGCTTTCTATGTTACAGGCACAGTGGTAGGTGATTTACATGCATTATTTAATTGAGTCCTTACACAACTTTTAGTACTGTCATTTCCTGTGGTTTAGTGATGAGAAAATGGAAGTTACAGAAGGTGGGCAACTTCAAAAAATGTACCATATACACGTAAAATATTATTAATAGGGGACAGTGGGAAAGTAGGAGGTATTTGGGAATATGGGAATCCCCTATATTTTCTATGTGGCTTTTCTGTTACCTAAAGCTTCTTTGAAGATAGAGCAAAAAAAAAAAAAATAACACTTGGGGAACATAGGGAAGAAATTGTAACTGTACATTAAAGATAACAGATCTTACAGTGATGAAAGACACAATGAAAAAAAATTTATTTCATTATTTTTATTTTGTATTTTATTTGTTATTTTGGATTATTCTTAATATTTTATTTTCTTTTAATTTAATTTTAATTTTATTTTTTGGCTTTATTTTTGGGGAGGTTTTGGATCATAGAAGGGCCACAACTGTGGCAGGAGAGGATCACAGATGTGGGGTGTCAGTGATGGGGGGATGTCTGGGGAGGAATGCACCTGGGCCATACCTCTATGGCATATGAAGAATGTGATCATGGAGCATTGTCTCGGTGGGTGGAGACCCACATAATAACTGAAAGAATATTGAATTCTCATCTTGGGTAGTCTTGCTATATTCTCTAATAAAGCAGTAAGAATCTGCCTTACACATGGACAGTGCCT
>PVKH010005400.1:0-22144 GCA_004027955.1 Chaetophractus vellerosus | reverse complement strand
TGTTTTGGTCAGCCACAGGCGTGCCTTTTGAAATATACCAAAGATTGGTCGGTCTTTATAAAGGGTATTTATTTGGGGTAGAAGCTTACAGTTACCAGGCCACAAAGCATAAATTTCTTCCCATACCAGAGTCCACGTGTTGGGGGAAGATGGCTGCCGACGTCTCCAGGGTTTAGGCTTCCAGGTTCCTCTGTTCCCGGGGCTGCGTTTCTCTCCGGGCTTAGCTTCTGTTTCCTTCACGAGTTCAGCTGTAGACGATGAGGCTTTCTATGCTGCATCTCTCCACAAGGCCAGCTGTAGCCTCTCCGGCGATCGGCTCACTCCAACATCAGAACTGCTTTTTAAATCTCCTTCCCCAAATCTCCTCTCTGCTTCTCTCTAATCTCTGCTTCTACTTGAGACCACCCCCACCGAGCGGTGGGCCTCAACATCTCACTGACATGGCAATTAACACCCTACTCATAACTTAATCATGCCCAGATGAACAGATGAGCTTACAAACATAATCTAATTTATATTTTTGGAATTCATAATTAATTCAAACTCAAACCATCACAGATACTGAGAGTTATGCCTAGGAAAGTTGGTCTAAAACTAGGACAGAATGTTTTTCTGTACCTTCTCCTTCTAGCATCTACCTTATAGGTTATATAAAATGTCAATATCAACAATCTGTACAAACTGCTTCCTAGAAAAGAGAATTCATTAGCTAGCAGAGATGAAGGTCAGCTGATATCCTAAGTTCCTGCCCTTATCCCAAAATTAACATTGCAAATATCAATGTTTAACATTAGATATATAATGGGTAACAACGAAAGGAGGAAAGAACAAAGACTTAATGAATTCAGAGAAGGAAATAGGAGCTAGAGAGGGAACAGACTCAGGAAAGGAAGAAGAGCCAGGGGATATGATTCAGAAAGACAGGTAGAGGGGAGGTGAAAAAAAGATGTTATCTAGGATCTTTTGACTGAATTTCATAAGAGAGGTCAGCTGCTTTCCACAATTCCCCAGCACTATCACTTGCCCCCAAACTAGAGAGAGTGGGCCATTGTACATCATGAGCAAGGATCACCATGGGTCTTGAAAACCCAGGACAATAGTGTAGAAGTGAAGTCCTACTAATACTCTGTCCCACATATATCACCACCAACCTTAAGCTCTTCAAAAGAGGGGACTCCCAAGAATAGAAACTTCTGGGCTGGCCTCAATACCAAGGTGTAGTTACCATCCCGTTCTGTGTCCAGATAAGCTTTTAAGAGGAAATGTATTTTGCATAGAGGCCAGGGAAGGTTCAGGACGCCTGGCCCACAATAACGCTTCATTTTGGTAATACTCTCTGGAAGCTACAATTTTTTTCAGGAGACAAATTGATTATAAATGCCATTACCTCAGTAGGTGATAGGAAGAAAATATTTTGGACTGACTGGAAATCTTACCTCTTATGAGATAAGTTGTACAAATTGATGACTCTCAATGAAGTAAGGTTCCTTATCTTCAACTATTATTTTCTTAGAAGATAACTCACATGAAGTCCAGACAAAATCTGCAAACAATACGTCATTGTGATTTATTGATGCCTCTATCAGAGGAGGTTATGATGAGTAGGGAGTTTATGGAGAAAGCAGACTCATTGTAGCCCAACTTCACATGATTCTTCACAAGTGGCAATAGGTTAGACAAAAAATGTGGCACAGGAAGGTATGTGTGAAAAAATAAAGTGGGAGAGTCTCTATTCAGTTCCTGAAAACTCCTTTATGAAATAAACTATTCCTGTGCTGTGAGAGAGAAATGCCTTTGAGGTCAGCTCAATTCCCACAAGATCTCTTTTGGAAAAGGGTGAGTTTAATGTCTCTCTTTTTACTGCATTGGATATTTATAATAATTCCCACCAAAAAGTTAAAAAATTTCTAAGGAGACTTTCAGCCTTATTAATCCCTATGAAACCATTACTTCCAACCCAGTCTTTAAGGATTGTCCAATCAGCCACTCAGCTCAGACAATCCAAGGGCAAAAGCAAACCTTGTGGCCAATTAGGTAAACTTCAAATCACTCTGAATTGCAGGCTAGGAAATATCATTCCCTTCTCCATATAATTTGTCTAAGCCCATATCATCTAGAGCAGGGGTTCTTAACCATTTTTGTTCCACACACTCCTTTGCAGTCAGGTGAAATGAATACCACTGTGTTTTACTTATTGCATACATTCAAAAGTGAAGGAAATGCTAGATTTCAGGTAGAGGTCATACAAAATAAAGAAAATAAGTTGATTTTTAAAAATTCAAGTTCATGGACCCCCTGAAATCTTTCCACATACCACTTGGGGGTCCATGGACACTGGTTAAGAGCCCTTGTTGTATAGGCATGAATGTCTTTGAAATGAGTTAAAAGAACAGAGGTGAAATATGTATGGTAGACACACGTCCTGGCCACAAAACTTACCCACTGTGTTAACTGAAGCAAATTTCTTAGTCTCTTTAACTTTCAATTTCCCTTTTAAAAAATACCTATTAATGATATTTATTTATTTATTTTAACATTATTAATATTATCATTCAATTTCTTATTCCATTTAAATTTTATGTCAGTATAAAAGGACAATAGGTAAGTGAAATAAAAGACAAAAGAATTATTGAAAATCATCTTTTATATATTATTTAATTTTTAAGGATATGTTTGAGCATATGCTCTTCTACTCTAAGGGAAGAAATTTTGAGTTATGCTTTTGTTTGTAGTTGCAAGCTATTAAAGATGGGAGAGTTCATATTATGAAATTACTTTCCTAAATGGAAGAACAAATTACTACCCAAAGGCTGACCCTAGAATTTAACTGCTTGTCAAGACACACTTGCTAGGTACCTTCAATGAGGATAAATTGAAAGGTTGATTTTGGGATGGGGAGTGAGAGGTAGGGGACAGAAATGGATATGGGAGAATGGCATGAATAAATTGTAGCATGCTTTGCATTTGTCCTGAAGTGCTTAATGGCAACCAGCAGACCCAAGTGCACAGAGAATCATCTTTGATAAATCATGCCTCAACACCTAACTTTATTGTGAATAAAAGAATTTAAAGAATCTTGAGGTACATTTTCTGTAATTTACTTAAAAGCTGAGAGCTTCAGCTTCCTTATTAATTACATGAGAATAAGAAAACTTAGTTTTCAAAATTATTTGTAAAGATGGAAAAATAAAATATATGAAAGGAAAGTTTCCTTGGCTGAGAGTAAGTGCAGAGGAAATGTTTGTATGTTTTAATCTTCCTTAAATATGAGGAATTGAGGCCAAGGGAAGGAAAATACTTCAGTTAAGCTCACACAGCTAGTTAGTAATATAACTGAGCTTAGAATCAAAATCTCCTAATGATAATCATAAAGAACTTTTCTTTTAATAACATAAGGTACTAATGCTATAAGCTTCCTTAGCTGGGAAATTAGAACAGCCAATGAAGGAGCCCTTGCATGAAACTTCATACTCACAAGATGCTAAACAAACTCCCAGTTCTGAGGGAATGATCAAGCTCCCCAGTTCTGATGGGAAAGTTTTACAGAGAGAAATTCCAAAGGTGATCAATTAACAGCCCATGGGCAAGAAACTGAGTCAATGTTCCTCTGCAATTCTTCAAGCTCTGAGGTGAACTAACCATGAGTTCTCATTAAATAATCATTGCAGACTGAATGACTGGGCTATCTAACTGGACTCCAGGTTTTGAGAAAGCAATGCAGGAGTTTTATTAAAACAGTTACCTGTGGCCATTCAAGCACAGTAAATGTAGAAGCAGGAATAGATGACAAATGAGGTGTGTGCTATTTGTGGTTTTGATCCACTTCCATCTTATGTATAATCATAGGATAAATTAGTGCCCTGCTTTAAACACTGTCTAATAAAGTTGCTGTCACTGACATGAGATTTCCAAAGAGTGAATAAGAAACACTGACATGATTCACTTAGAAACATGGTTAGGGGAAATATTATATAAATATACATGGGCCCAAAAATATGACAACAACAATAAAGTGGGAGTTGCAGGTGGAGAGAGTTCTTTTTTCCTTTCTTGTGTACTGTTATTTTTCAGAGAGTATAAAATAACTACATAGAAGATAAATAGGATTACAACACACATCATAGGTATGATCCCACTTTCAGACATAACTAGCAAATTTATCACATTACCAGTAAGTTTCAACAAGACTGCAAGTTACAAAAAAAGCAATTAAATTCACTGTGGTCACAGAAGGGCAATCTCAAAGCCAGGAAAAGCTGTGCTGAAGGAAATCCCCACAGTAGCTAACAAAATATTAAACTTACATCCTAGGGAAATTCTGCTATTTTCTGAATTAAAATGGCAGGAATCCCTGGAATATATAAGGCATCCCTAATAAAAGAAAACAGACCCATTTTGCCAGCCCTCAGTATTAATCCTTGTACTTAGGGAACTTATTCCTGTAAAAATGAAACTTAGCCTAATAATAATTAAGACCTAGGAGTTATCTCCTGAAAACCTACTTGTTAATTAAATGTGGCTTCTCTCTAAGCCAAATTCAGCAAATAAATTTGCTACATTCCCCCCAACATGGGACATGATTCCCAGGGATGAGGGATTTTTACCAAGTGTTAATCAGTGATTTGTTTGAAAAAAGATCTTGACCAAAAAGGGGAAACATTAAATAAAAAATAGTTTTTATGGTGAAGAGAATTCAAAGCAAGTGGGGAGTTCATTCCAGAGGTTATACTTATTCAAATCTCAGGAAGATTTCACTAACTGCCACAAGAAAAAAATCATTAAGAAAAAGTTGCTCTTACAGGCTCTAGTTATTTCTGGACACCACAAGCAAGGCATACAGCCTCATGAAATCAACACCCCCTCACTGGGCCTTAATTTGGAATATAAAATAATCTATATCCCAGATATAACATAGGTATACTCATTTATAAATCCCTGAATCTTGATTTTTCTACTTTTAAAATTTGAACATACAATTTTCAATATACCTGTTAAAAATATCTCTCAGAGACTTAAAATTTCAGATTGTTCATATGCTGTTTGAGCCCTGAATCCCAGCACACTAGTGGCTAACTCCTATTCTCCAGTTCTTTGGACTTGTCCTGGACAACTAACAAAATGATTATGCTGGACAAGTCCTATCCCAAAAAACAAGGAGAATCTACAAGTGTAATAAAAATATGCCTTTCATCTGCCCCAGAATAAGGCTCCTTTCAGCCTGAAGAATTCAGAGTGGATATCATCCCTAATCCTTAAAGATTGAGGAATGAGCAATCATAAGGGGAGAGTGTAACCACAGATGAAGTAGAATTCTTGTAATTTTTAATATCCTGTGTTAATGTAAGAACTTGTAACATTTATAAAAACATAATGTTTGTCATGGGTTTAGAAGGGAAGGGAGGGATGAATAAGTAGAACATAGGACAGTTTTAGGGCAGTAAAACTCTTCTGTACGATATTGGAATGATGGATACATGACTTTATACATTTAACAAAGTCTATAAAACTGTACAGCACAAAGTATAATTTAAACTATAGACTTTGGTTAATAGCAATGCTTCGGTATTGGTTCATCAATTGTAACAAGTGGATCAAACTAATGTATGATGTTAATAATGGCAAACTATGTATGATTGGAAGGGGGTATATGGGAATACCCTATAATTTTGGTATATTTTTATGTAAACCTAAAAATGCTCTAAAAGTAAAGTTTAGTATTATTTAAAAATTTATAGATTGGATACAAGATCCCTTCCAAGACAGAACCACTCAAGCAACCAGACATGGCTATCTCATGCTGGTCATATTTTCAACAGCTTACAGATGGCCATATGATGATCAAAGGCCATGAGGATGAAGATAATATCAACATTCCTTGATAGTTTTGTTTTTTTACATACTTTTTCTATTATTTTAAAAGAAGCTTTTTATTACATAAATGTTACATCCAAAATATAGGTGATTCCCATGTACCTCACCTCCTCCCCCATTAACAACATCTTTCATTAGTGTGGCACATTTGTTACAATTGATGAGCACATATTGAAGTATTGTTACTAACCATGGTCTATAGTTTATATTATGGTTTACACAATGCACAATTTTATAGGTTTGAAAAATGCATAATAGCTTGTACCCATCATTGCAATGACATGCAGAACAATTCCAATTCCCCAAAAATGCCCCATGTTACACCTATTCTTCCCTCTCCCTTCCCTCAGAAACTCTGGTGACCACTGCCTTTATATCAATGTTACAAGTCCTTCTATTACCAGGATAATATTAAATTTACTTTAGTTCATAGTTGCATTTCCACCTTATGTGTGTTCATTCTTCAATCTTAAGGATATTGTATGGTGATACCTATTCTGCTTCAGATTGAGAAGCGGCTTAAATCCCATGGGGCAGATGAATGGAACTGTCTTGCTTGAAGTTGTACATGCTCACTGTTTTATGGGATGGGTGTTGTCCATCATCATCCCTTTGTTGGTTGTTCTGGGTGAGACCAATGAATTGGAGAGTAGGTAGTGGTTTCAAATCTGCTGATATTCATGGCTCAACTGGCATATCAACTGCCAGAAGATTTAACTCTCTGGGACATATATTTAATGGATATAGAGCTAATTATAGGTACAAATAAAAAGGGCATAAGAACCATGTGTAAGAAAATTATAAATGAGTCCATTTATGATACATTGGGAAGATAGGTTATCATATATTCAAAAATAATGTCCACTGACTGCGTTCTGAAATCCTTGGGTTGTCTGCCATGTCTATAGTGTTCAGATGTGTCTAGAGCCCTTGGGAGCACCCCTGCTTAAGGCACTGTTTACTGCTGCAGGCAATGAGATCCTCCTAAGATGTGCATGAGTGTAACTTCTGGAATGATGTCCCAAATCACTTTGAAATCTCCTAGCCATAGAAAAACAGTTTTATTTAATATTCCCCCCTTTTGGTCAAAGTATTTTTCCAAATGCATCACTGGTTGGTTCTGAGTAATAATCCATTGGTGCCAGAGAGGCTCATCCCCAGGAGTAATGTCCCTCACTGGGGGGAGAGTAATATGTTTATATGCTGAGTTTGGCTTAGAAACAGGCCACATTAATGCAATAAGGATGATTTCAGGAGGTAACTCAAGCAATATATTATACTAGACTGAATTTCAATTTCAAAATAACAAGGCTTATGAGTACAAATATCAATATCAAGTGTCAGTAGGCACTGCCCTTGTACTCTAGGGATTTCTTAACACTCCATTAGAGACTATAGAAGGACTTCCCAGGATTGGAATATAATATTCTTTCCATTATTGTGGGGGTCACCACACAAGGAGACAACAGCCCATGATCATTTGAACACATTCATATTCCATAGAGGCATGGCCCAGGTGCACTCCTCCTCACACATGCCCCCACCACTGTCACCCCCCATCTACCACAGTTGAGGCACTTCTGCAATTTAAAACCTCCCCAAGAACAAAACCAAAAAGAAAATATTAAAAAATAAAAAATGAAAAAATAAATAATGCATATATTAATTTTTTAAAATAATTTTTACATTGTGTATTTCATTCCCATGAGATCTATGATGGTCATGCAACTCAGGGGCTTACAGATAGACACATAATGATCGTATGGCATGAGGAGGAGCATAATCTCATCATATCTTATTTCTTACTATTTTCTCTTTCTTCTTGAATTCTTGTTGGTAGTTTTTGTGTTTCTAGGAATTTGACCATTTCATCTAGGTTATCTAATTTGTTTGTGCACAAGTGTTCATAGGATTCTCCTATTATTCTTTTTATTTCTGTGGTGTCAGTAATAATGGTCTCCATTTCTTTTTTTATTTTAGTTATCTGTATCCTCTCTTTTGTGTGTGTGTGTGGAGCTTTTTTATTCATTTTATGGATATTTTAAAAGAATCAACTTCTTTTTAACTCTCCAAGGTTTTATTCTCTATTTCATTTATCTTAACTCTAATCTTTGTTATTCTTTCATTCTTCCTTGCTTTGACCTTAGTTTACTCTTTCTTTTGTAGGTCCTCCATTGGTGAGTTTAGGTCTCCATTTTGTTATCTTTCTTCTTTTTAAAGATCATCCTGTAGATCTATAAATTTCCTTCAAAGTGCTGCCTTTCTTGCATCATCTAAGTTATGGGAGGGTGTGTTTTGTTCACATTCACCTTAAGATATTTTCTAATTTCCCTTGTAGTTTCTTTTTCAACCTATTTGTTGTTTAAGCATGGGTTAATTCCCACATATTTGACAATTTTCCACTTTTTCATCTGTTATTAATTTCTAGTTTCATTCTGCTGTGGTTAGATATATTGTATGAGTTCAATGTTTTAAAATTTATTGTAAGTTGTTTTATGATCTCAGATTTGGTCTATGCTGGAGAATGAGTCATGTGTTCCACAGAAGAATGTGTATTCTGCAGCTTTTGAGTGAAGTATTCTATATATGCTTGTTAGGTCTAAGTGTCATTTAATTTTTCTATGTCCTTATTGATCTGATGTATAGGTGTTACATCCATTATTGAAAGTGGTGTATTTATGTCTCCTATTATTGTTGTAGAACATTCTATTTCTACCATCAAATCTGTCAACATCTATCTCATATACTTTGGGGTTCTACCATTAAGTGCATATATATTTATAACTCTTATGTCATCTTTTAAAATTGACTCTTTATCAGTATATAATATTGATGTTCTTTGTTGCTTGTAACAGTTTTTGATGTAAGGTATATTTTATCTGATATTTGTAAAGATCCCCAGCTCTCTTCTAGTTATCATTGTAAGTATATTGCACTCCATCTTTTCACTTTCAAGTAACTTATGTCTTTGAATTTAAGGTGAGACTCTTGTAAACAGTGCTGAGGGCGTGTTTTTTAAATGAATTTTGTTAATATCTCCTGTTTGACTGGGGTGTTTAATCCATTTACATTTAAAGTTTCCACTGTTAATGAAAGACGTTTTTCTCCCATTTTATTATTTCATTCTTAAAGTCTTAGTCTTATACCATTTTGTCACTAATCTTTGATTAATTTCATATTTATTTGATTTTTTGTAGTAACATTGAATCCTCTTTCATTTTGTTCTTCATGTATTTTTCAGATGTCTTTTTGTGGTTACCATTTCATATAAATATAACAACCTAAATCATGTTTGTTTTGATATCAACTTACATTCAATAACATATACATAATCCATTCCTGTGGGTGTGAGACCCTTTTGATTGGATTATATAAGTAAGGAGTGACTTGGGTTGAATCTCCACCCTTTTTCTGTGTCTTACATAACAGAGACACATAGAGAGACACACATAGAAAAAGAGAGTTCTGCTTTTTATGATCCCACCATATGAGAGAGGATACAAAGATCCCTAGCAGATAAAGCTTAAGCAAGATGCCCCCAAAAGGCTAGGCCCACAGAGCAGCTCATGGCTGAAATGATGAGCCAAATGCATGAAAGCACAAGCCAAGACTGAGAGAAGAGGCTCAGAAAGAGACAAGCCCTAAACCTATTTACCCACAGCTGAACTCTGGGAGACAGTACATTCTGGTGAGTAAGTCAGGGACCTCATAAGAGACCAGTGGCCATCTTGCTTCACAACATGGCAGGACTCCAAGATCACCAGTAGCTGACATGGGTGAGAGAACATCTCTGCTGATGTCTTGCTTGGGACATTTCATTGTCTCAGAACTGTAAGCTTTTTACCCTGAAAAAATCCTGATTATAAAAGTTGACCCATTTCTGATACTTTGCATCAGCAACTTTGTGGCAAACTATGATATACTTGTTAAAATTATATCATTATGGGCCCGGCTAGATAGCTCAGTGGATAAAGAGCACGCTGGGATACCACATGGGAGGCCCCAGGTTCGGTTCCCGGGGACCTCTCCTAGTGGGCAGACCGCCTTGAGAATGGCAAGCTGCCATGGGCGGGCCAGAGCCGCCGTGGGCAGGGCAAAAAGCTGCCACAGACAGGGCAAAAGCCGCCACGGGCAGGGCAGGTCGCCCACGAATGGAACGCAGCCAGCCACCCACGAACTGAAGCAAGAGCCGACCGTGAATAGAAGCAGAAGCAGCCCACAAGCGGGGAAAGCCACGCCTGCGCAGTGACCAAGTCTCGGCGACGCCGCAACAGGGGGGAAGGGGAGATATGTAATAAAATAAATAAATCTTTAAAAAAAAATTATATCATTATATATTGCATGTTCCAAACCAAAGATTGATCATTCCTTTTCATGCATTTGCATTTTACAACCTGTATGAAAAATGGACCTGCATACTAAAAAGTACAATACAATAATACTGGTATTTATAATTTCCCATTGTGGCAATTTGAGACTATTTGTGATTTCCAAAAAGAGAGATTATGTTTGTAACCTGGTCTGTTCCTCTGGGTCTGACCCCCTTTGAATTCATTAGATTCACCTGCAATTTCAAGTGAAAAGTGGTTTCTACATAGCAGTAGGGGATTTAAAATTCAAACTTAAAACACCTTCATAAAGAAATCTAGCAGCCCCTAGTTTGAGACTTTCTTTCAATCTCTTCAAATGCTAAGAACTCACAAAAACCCAGGATTTGACACTTTTTTTGAAATATTATAATCCACTATAATGTGATCTGTGAAGATAGAGATTTTATTTTAATTTTTTAAGGCTACCTACAATAGTACATGGCACATATTATAGTCAATAAATACTTATAAAATTGAATTGAATTTGAATATAAAATGCTCCCATGTATGTTTTTGATGTCAAGTGCTTTTATCAGAGGCTGCTAGACATGCACAAAAATCCATTCTCCCCTTTGGCAGTAACAGAGTTTACCTGATGTATTAGTCAGCCAAAGGGGTGCTGATGCAAAACACCAAAACCCAGTTGGTTTTTATAAAGGGTATTTATTTGGGGTAGAGTCCACAGTTACCAGGCCATAAAGCATATGTTACTTCCCTCATCAAAGTCTATTGCCATGTGTTGGAGCGAGATGGCTTCCCAAGTCTGTGAAGGCTCAGGCTTCTTGGGTTCCTCTCTTCCTGGGGCTCCATTTCTATCCAAGCTTAGCTCCTCTGTTTCCTCCACAAGGTCAACTGTAGACTGTGAGGCTCTCTAGGCTTTGCCTCACTCCACAAGGCCAGCTGTAGACTGGCCTTGTTTGTGTCTATCCGGGGGCCTTCTCTCCTTCCTCATGACCAAGCTCCTCCGGCAGCTTGCCTCCCCAGGCTCCAGCATCAAAACCCCAACATGAGAACTCCAACTCAAAAACTGCTTCAACTCTGTCCTTTGCTATGTATTTTATATTTGAACCCCTCCCCCCAACAAGAGGTGGGGCTCAATGCCTTACTGATGTGGCCAGGTCAATGCCCTAGTCATAACTTAATCATGCCCAGACTAACAGACCAGTTTACAAGCATAATCCAATATCTATTTATGTTTTCTGGTGTGGTTTTTTTTTTTGCTGTTTGATTATCTTTATTTATTTAATTTCTTTAAAAATTTTAATAAAATTTTTTTTTAGGATACATCTATTACATAATTGTTACACAGAAATTTCAGGGGTATTCATATGCCCCACTCCCACACCTCCCACAACCTCCCACATATACATCCTTCATCAGTGTGGCACATTACCTGCAATAGATATACACATCTTGGGGCTCTGCCACCAAGCATGGACCACAGTTCAGACTATAGACTACAATCTCTCCCACATAGTTCTGCATGATGATATAAAATGGCATATATCCTCCATTGCAACATCACCCAGGACAATTCCCAGGTCCCAAAAAAGCCCCCACATTACAACTGCTCTTCCATCTCCCTGTCCCCAAAGCATCCAGTGGCCACTGGCTTCACATAATTTTGTAATTTCTTCCATTGCGTGAATCACAACAAGTCTATAACAGGACACCAGCAAGCCCACTCTAGTCCATATCTCTTACCCCAATCCCAAGGAGTCTGAGATGGTAATGTCCCCTCCACCACCAAGTGAGAGGGGGCTTATATCCTGTGGATATGATGGAAGAGATTATCCTGCCTGCAAATGCAGACTCTCTCCATTCCCCAGGAAATCCATTGTCCATCATCATCTCCCTACAAGGTATCCTGGGTGAGTCCATTGAGTTGTAGAGTAAGAGTTGCAGGTCCATTGAGCTTCTGGACCCAGCTGGCACATGGACAGCCCATAGCTTCCAGTCTCTGGAAGTACACCTAAAACTCTGGTATCACATATAGGTTTGAATAGAAGAGACAGATGGACCATATGCAGTGAATGCATATTTCAGTCAGACTCTGTCACCCTCAGGAGCAAGGATTCCAAATTAGGGCCCACTGGCAAGGCACCAAACTCTGGAGCTATCTACCCTGATATAGGACCTGGATGTCTCCAAAGCCCTCAGGAAGCCATCTGTTTGGGATGATACCCATATTGCAAGCCTAGGAGGTCCTACTGGGATCTGCATAAGTGTTACCTCTGAGTTGACCTCCCGACTCACTTTGAAGTCTCCTAGCCCTATGAACTCATTTGTCTTTACCATTTCCCCCTTTTATTTGAAGGCTTTTTTCAGTCATTTGGCATTTGTTAGGAATCCCTCATTGCCAGGGAGGCTCATCACTGGGAGTCATGTCCCATGCATAATCCAATATCTATTTTTGGAATTCATAACTATATCAAACTTTCAAACTGCTACACCTGGGTTTAGGGTATTCAAACTCTTAATATTGTGAGCTTTGGTGATCAATGCAAAAGAATATCCTTAATGAAAAAAACCAAAACTCAAAACACACCTGCTAGTGGATATTTAATAGTCTCTAACATGGGAAACTTGTCCCCAGAACATCCACAGGGCATTTTTTATTTAAATTTCCCTGACTCCTTTGCAACTGGGTGCATGTCTGTGAGTAAGTTCTTGTCAATTGGCTAACAGCAGAATTATGTGAGTAACTTCCTGGCTGAAATCTAAGAGAATGAATGTGTACTCTTTCATGTTTATTTCCTATGTTTCCCACCTGAAACCAATACAGGGCTTTTACAACTGTATGAAACAATGCCATTGGTGATATTTTACAAATAGAGATGTACACATAAAACACCTAGGGTTAAAATTCAAATTATGATTCACTGGTTCTAGGGCAAGGACAGAATCCTGCATTTCTAAAAAGCTCCAGGTGATATCAGTGATGCTAGCACTTGGATCACATTTTGAATATGGAGGCCCTAGAGAAGGACCAAGAAATGGTTAGGAAGGAAACTGAAGAGAAAATGTACTGCCCTGTTAACCAAGATATGGGTCTGTCACATGAAAAAGAATAAACTTGCTGTATGTTAAACAATTATATTATTGTATGCTTCTTTTATAGAAGCTTGATCTTATGCTATGAAAATACAGAACTTAAAACATACATAGTACAACTCTCCTCTTTAATACTACTATTCACCTAGCATGATATCTGGATTTCTAATTTTGTATGTCCCATACAAAGATAAAATTCCTTCCCCAACATTTTGACTTTATTTTCCAAAAGGTATAGGTCTGATAGACAACATCCATCTCAAGGAACAGAGAGTATCTGCAACCTCAAGCAAGATAGCTCCATCCATCTGCCCCATGAGATCTAGGCCCCCCTCTCAACTCGAAGAAGAAGTGGGCAACACCATCTCAAATAACCTCAAGATTGGGGAATGAACAATGAAATAAAGTAAATTTATTATTATTCTACTATAGACTTATTATCATTCTAACAATGGAAAAACTTTCCATTGATTTAAAGGCAGTGGCCACCAGAGCTTCTGAGGGATAGGAAAGGGAAGAATAAGTGTTAAATGGGGGTGTTTTCAGTACACTGGAGTTGTCCTGCATGACATTGCAGTGATGTATACAGGACATTGTATATTTTGTCATAACTTACAAAATTGTGTGGGACAAAGTATAAACTACAATGTACACTGTACTTCATGGTTAGTAGCAATACTTCAATATGGATTCATCAATTATAACAAATGTACCACACTAATGAAGGATGCTGTTAATGTGGAAAGTGTGGGACGGGGAGGGGATGGGACGTAGGGGAGTTCCTTATATTTTTTAGGTAACATTTATATAATTTAAAGCTTATTTAAAATTAAAATAAATTAATTATTTAAAAGGATACAGTTCTGTATCAACAAAAAACACATGGAGATTAATGCTCATCAAAAAGATATATAGGTAGATAATAGAAATTACCTCCTCTATGGTGGAGCAACTATGGATCAGGGACTGATCTTCAAATTTGCAGAGCACATTGGAATCTATTCTTGCCCAGAGGTGAACTTTTTTGCATGGCCTAGCTAATTCTGACTAAACAAAACAGTGCCTAAAATATAAACTAGAACATAAGTTTAGTAATTTGCTGAGAAAATGTAATCAGAAAACATGACTAAATACTTATGGTATCAGAAATCTATAGTTATGTTTTGGTCAGCCACAGGCATGCCTTTTGAAATATACCAAAGATTGGTCAGTCTTTATAAAGGGTATTTATTTGGGGTAGAAGCTTACAGTTACCAGGCCACAAAGCATAAATTTCTTCCCATACCCAAGTCCACGTGTTGGAGTAAGATGGCTGCCAACGTCTCCAGGGTTCAGGCTTCCGGGTTCCTCTGTTCCCGGGGCTGCATTTCTCTCCGGGCTTGGCTTCTGTTTCCTTCACGAGTTCAGCTGTAGACGATGAGGCTTTCTATGCTTTGCGTCTCTCCACAAGGCAGCTGTAGACTATCGGGCGAATGGTTCACTCCAACATCAGAACTGCTTCTCAAATCTCCTCCAAATCTCTGCTTCTCTCAATCTGCTTCTCTCAATCTGCTTTTCTCAATCTGCTTCTCTCAATCTGCTTCTCTCAATCTGCTTCCTCTGCTGCCTCTTATCTAGCCTTTTATACTTGAGACCATGCCCACCAAGGGGTGGGGCTCAACATCTCACTGACAGGGCAGTTAACGCCCTACTCATAACTTAATCATGCACAGATGAACAGATTAGTTTAACAAACATAATCTAATCTATATTTTTGGAATTCATAAGTAAATCAAACTCAAACCATTACAAGTTGTTTAACAAATTACCACAAATTAGCATCTTAAAACAATTCTCATGATTATCTCAATGCTTCTATGAATCACAATCCATAGTACAACTCAACTCAATGAAGCACTGGGTGCTTTGGACAGTTCTCACAAGACCACAATCAAGGTGTAGTCCAGAGCTGTGATCTATTCAAGGCTCGCCAGGGAAGAAATCTGTTCCCAACTCTTACAGTTGTTGGCAGAATTCAGTTCCTTGCAGGTTGTAAGACTGATGGCCTCAGTTCCTCACTGTATGGTATCTGGAAACTGCCCTCAGTTCCTTGCTAATGGGGCAGCTCTAAAGAGCAGCTCACAACCTGTATTTTGCTTCATTAAAAACAGGATGAGAATCAGTGAAGAGAATCAGAGATATTACAGTTATGAAACATAGTCATGGAATTTACATTCCATCACATTTACCATATTCTGTTGTTTAGAGGCAAAATACATATTCCATCCACACTCAAGGAGTGGGGATGACACAGGTGTGACTGACAGAAGCAAGAATAATTATGAGTAGTATAGAATCTATTGAATCTCACCCTAGTAATTAGTCACTATATGTATTGCCATTGAAAAGTTGTCCTTATACAAATGCAAATTGCATAAGAAGTTATCCTGGTAGGAACAAAACTTTTCAAGACAATCTGGTACATTTCAATGATGAGTAGGCCTTTGACAATCATAATTGATTGTGCCAGAGAATCCTGTCCACTACCCAGAACATCACACTCAGCCTTAAGTCTTATGGCTTTTTGTTTTTAAAAAAATTTTTTTAACAAATCAATTTTATATATTCATAAAGCATACAATTCATCCAAAACGTACAATCAATGGCATTTGGTACAATCTCATAATTGTGTGTTCATCACATCAATCACTATTAGAGAATTTTAATTATTTAATAATAATAATAATAAACAAAAAACAGAAAAAAAGGCAAACAAGAAAATTCCTCACTTCTTATCTCTTTATGCTTCCCCTGCTGATATAGCTACTATTTCTGTCTATTCTTGAAAAAATATTTATTTGTTTATTAAGGAGTTTTATTGAGATATATTCACATCCCATATGACCTAACCAAAAAGTGTAATCAATAGCTTTTAGTATATTCATAAGGTTGTGCATTCATCACAACAAAAATTTTAGAACAATTACCTTGCTCTGAGAAGAAAGATGCCACATCCCTTAGCATTCTTTCCTCAGCCCTACATAACCACTATTCTCATTACATCTTTATAATTGATTTATATTTACATTTTATACAAATGGAATCATACAATACATAGTACTCTGTGTCTGGTCTCCTTCACCCAGAATAATTTTCTCTTTTTGTCTGATATTAACATTTTGTAATATTAACCTACATTTGTTCAACTTCAAAGAAAAATGGTCTTAAATATACAACTTCACCAATGTTCATATTTCACATAATATATTTATTTTTCTTATAATATATATAGTTCATAGTAGGGCAATCATACAGTATTTGTCCTTTTTTTGTCTGGCCTGCTTCACTCAGCATAATGTCCTCTGGGCTCATCAATGTTTTCATTTTTCACAAATTCATTTCTTCTTATCACTGCATAATACACCATCGTGTGTATAGTCCACAATTTGTTTATTCATTCATCAGTTGATTGACACCTGGATGGTTTCCAAATTTTGGGTATCATGAATAACACTGCTATGAACATCAATGTGCAGATGTCTATTGGAGTCACTTCTTTCAGTTCTTCAGGGTATATACCTAGCAATGGTATTGCCAGATTCCAACCAAGTCAACATTCAACTTCCTTAGGAACTGCAAAACAGTCCTCTAGAGTGGCTGTACCATTCTTCATTCCAATCAATAGTGAATAAGTGTTCCTATCTCTCCACATCTTCTCTAGCATTTACAGTTTTCTGACTTTTTAATAGTGATCAGTCTAATAGGTATAAACTGATATCTCATTGTAGTTTTGATTTGCATTTCCCTAATCAGTAATGATGTTGAACATTTCTTGTGTGTATTTATTCATCATTTGTAGTTCTTAATTGAATAGTTGTCTTCTCAAGTCTTTTGCCCATTTTTAATTGGATACTTTGTGTTTTCATTGTTGAGTTGTATGATGTCCTTATATATCATGGGTATTAAACCCTTATCTGATGTGTGATTGCCAAATATTTCTCCCATTGAGTCAACTGCCTTTATACCCTTTTGAGAAAGTCCTTTGAGGTACAAAAGTGTTTAAATTTTAGGAGGTCCCATTTATCTATTTTGTTATTGTTGTTGCTCATGCTGGGGTTAAAGGTTTAAGAAATGACCACAGATTCTTAAGGATGTTTTCCTACATTTCCTTCTGGGAGTTTTATAGCTGTAGTTTTAATGCTTAGATCCTTTATCCATTTTAAGTTAATTTTTATATAAGGTGTGAGATAAAGGACTTCTTTCTTTCTTTTTGATATGGCTATTCAGCTCTCCCAGCACCATTTGTTAAATAGGCTGTTCTGGCCCAGCACAATGGGCTTAACAGCCTTGTCAAAAATTGCTTAATTGAAGATGTGAATGTCAATTTCTGAGTTCTAGAACCCATTCCATTGGTCAATCTGGCTGTCCTTTCACTAGTACCATGCTGCTTGTACCAATGTAGTTAAGTAATATGCTTTAAAGTGACAAAGTGAGAGTTCTCCAACTTCGCTCTTTTTAAAGACTTTTTTGGCTATCCAGGTCCCCTTACCCTTCCAAATAAGTTTGATTATTGGCTTTCCAATTTCTATGAAAAGGGCTGGTGGGATATCTACTGGGGTTGTGTTGAATCTGTAAATCAATTTGGGTAGAATTGACAATGATATTTAGTCTTCCAATCCATGAACATAGAATGTCCTTCCATTTATTTAAGTCTTCTTCGGTTTCTTTTAGTAGTTTTCTGAATACAGATCCTTTATGCTTTTGGTTAAGTTTGTTCATAAATATTTGATTGCTTTAGTCACTATTATAAATGGATTTTTTTCTGATTTCCTCCTCAGATTGCACAGTGATAGTGTATAGAAATGTTATTGCATTTTGCATGTTAATATTGTATCCCACCACTTCTCTGAACTCATCTATTAATTCTTTAAGCTTTCTTTTGGATTTTTAAGGACGTTTTAGATATAGGATCATGTCATCAGTGAATAGTGCAAGTTTTACTTATTTTCCTATTTGGGTGTCTTTTATTTCTTTATTTCTAGCTCTAGCTAGAACTTCTAGAAAAATATTGAATAATAATGGTGACAGGGGCCAGCTCGATAGCCCAGTGGATAGGGCACCGGCATACCACATGGGAGGCCCTGGGTTCGCTTCCCGGGGACCTCTCCTAGCGGGCAGACCGCCTTGAGAATGGCAAGCCGCCATGGGTGGGCCAGAGCCGCCGTGGGCAGGGCAAGAAGCTGCCACGGACAGGGCAAGAGCCGCCACGGGCAGGGCAGGTCGCCCGCGGATGGAGCGCAGCCAGCCACCCGTGAACTGAAGCAAGCGCCGGCCGTGAACGGACGCAGAGACTGCCCACAAGTGGGAAAAGCCGCGCCTGCACAGTGACCACTCTCGGCACGTCGCCGCTGCGGGGGGAAGGGGAGATATGTAATAAAATAAATAAATCTAAAAAAAAAAATAATGGTGACAGTGGGCATCCTTGTATTGTTCCTAATCTCAGACTTTCATCATTTAGTGCAATGCTAGCTGCAGGCTTTTTATATATGCACGTGATCATATTGAGATAAGTTCATTCCATTCCTATCTTTTGGAGTTTTTTTTTTTTTTTCAAGAAAGGGTGCTGTATTTTGTCAAACGCCTTTTCTGCATCAATTGAGAGGATCATGTGATTTTTCTTCTTCAATTTATCAACGTGAATTATGACAATAATTGATATTCTTGTGTTGAATCACCCTTGCATAACTGAGATAAAACTCACTTGATCATGGTGTATAATTCTTTTGAAGTGCTTTTGGATTCTATTTGCAAGTATTTTGTTGAGGATTTTTGCATCTATATTCATTAGAGATATTGGTCTGTAATTTTCTTTTTTGTCATATTTATATGATTTTGGTATTAGGGTGATGTTGGCCTCATAGAATGAGTTTGGTAGCATTTTGTCCTGTTCTATTTTTTTGGAAAAACTTGAGCAAGATCAGTATTAAATAGTATTTGAATGACTGGTAAAATTCAGCTGTGAAGCCATCTCATCCTGGGCTTTTCCTTCTTGGGAGGCTTTTAATGACTGTCTCAATCTTCACATATTTATGCATTTTCCGTTTTTTCTATCCTCCATTGATTTCTAGCTTCATTGTGTTATGATCAGAGGAAATGTTTTGTATAATTTCAATCTTTCAAAATTTATTTAGACTTGTCTTGTGACCCAATATATGGACTATCTTGGAAAGGATCCATAAGCATTTAAAAAGAATGTATATCCTGCAGTTTGGGGGTGCTGTGCTCTATAGATGTCTGTTAGGTCTACTTCATATAATTCACATTATTCAAGCTTTCCCTTCCTTTATTTATCTTCTGTCCAGGTGTTGTATCCAATGTAGATAGTGGTGTATTGAAGTCTCCAACTATTATTGTGCAAACATCTATTTCTCCCTTCATCTTTGCCACTGTGTGCCTCATGTATATTGGGGCACTGAAATTAGGTGCATAAATATTTAATATAGCTAATTCTTCTTGGTAAATTTCCCCTTTTATTAACATATAATGGCCTTCTTCATCCTGTATGATGGTTTTCCACTCAACTCAGTTTATCTGATATTAGTATCATGACACCAGCTATTTTATGGTTACTATTGTCATGGAATATCTTTTAGCAAACTTTCACTTTTAATTTGGTTGTATCCTTACATCTGAGGCCAGTCTCTGTAGACAGCATATAGATTGCTCATAATTTTTATCCATTCTATCAATCTATGTCTTTTGATTGAGAAGTTTAAGCCTTTAACTTTCATTATTACTACTGCAAAGGCACAACTTACTTCATTCATTTTCACCTTTGGTTTTTTGTTTTCATATCACACTATTGTCTATCTTTTAACCCTTTAATTTACCTTTTCAAATAATCTTCATTACTATACTCTTCTCCAAGTCTCTCTCCCTTGTTTTTCCCATTCAAGCTGCAGCAGTTCCTTTAGTATCTTTTGAAATTCTGGTCTTTTGGTAAACTATTCTATTGGCTTTTGTTTGTCTGTGAAGACTTTGAACTCTCTTTCATTTTTAAAGGACACCCTTGCCAGATACAGAATAGTTGGCTGGCAGATTTCCTAATATGGCTTGTAATTTTTTGCTTATGTCTAGGTATCAGAATAATTCAGTGAACTTGCTCAGTTGACTATTTTTCTTTCTCTTGCCTTTTGTTATTATTTTTTACACATCTATTTTATATTTGGTTCAAATTATTCTGTCTTTAAAACTGTCCAGCTTAAGTTATCAAAATCATGCCATGGAACACAGATTTTCTCCCAGAATCTAGAGAACACAGAGACCCAAGTGAACTTTTTGTTCATGCAATTTCAATACCAGCCAGCAGATGGCATTCATTGACACACTCTTCTAAGGAGATGTATCTGGCCAGAGCTGAAATCCAAAGTAAGCTCCACCTACCCAATTCACTGAAGAAAGGTCCCCAAATACCCCTCTCTTTTCCCTTGTAACAACTGATAGGGAGGAAGACATTTTTTCCCCTCTCAGCTGCAATGAGCTAGGGGCTTTAACCCAGCCTAATATTTTGGGATCAGAAAAGGGAATACTTTCCAGCATACCAGAATTTTAACTCAGAGTTTGTTGTTTCAGGGTCTTTGTCTCTCTGTCCCTCACCCTTCTGGGATTTGGGAAGCACTGTCCTGGTAGCTGACCCCCAAAGCATGTCCCTCAGGCAGCTATTGGTTCTTTCTCCATTGTGTTTGTGAGAACTGAGCCTTGTGTGCCTAACACAAAACCATCTTCCCACTATCTATCTTATATTTTATTTTGATTTTTCTAGGGTATACACACTATAATTATGTAAACTGTTCTTTTATACACAAATTTTATTCAAAAAGATAAACTGAATTTTCTTAATTTTGAATGATATATATATATATAAAACTGCTTTAAAGGGAAAAAATCTCATGGTTTCCAGTTTTAAAGTAAATGATTTAAAATATAATAATACTATTATGGAGGAAAACATAAAGTGTTGCATATGTCTAATAACTATATTTCTTATGTGAATGTAAAATTAAACAAATTTACAAAAATAGCTATAACACCATTAAAATGTACACTAATGAAGGCACTTTAAGTTGGATAGTATTATAGTTTTGTTATAGGAAAATTGCCACATGTAAATCTTGCTCAGAGATGAAGTAAAGGCAATTTGGAGTTTGGCCCATTAATATTATTAAGAATTTTCTCAATCAAAACTACTGTGAAGGGGCCGGCTCGATAGCCCAGTGGATAGGGCGCTGGCATACCACATGGGAGGCCCCAGGTTCGTTTCCCGGGGACCTCTCCTAGCGGGCAGACCGTCTTGAGAATGGCAAGCCGCCATGGGTGGGCCGGAGCTGTCGTGGGCAGGGCAAGAAGCTGCCATGGACAGGGCAAGAGCGCCACGGGCAGGGCAGGTCGCCCACGGATGGAGCACAGCCAGCCACCCGTGAACTGAAAACCGGCCGTGAATGGATGCAGAGACCGCCCACAAGCGGGGAAAGCCGTGCCTGCGCAGTGACCACTCTCGGTGCGTCGCCGCAGCAGGGGGAAGGGGAGATATGTAATAAAATAAATAAATCTTAAAAAAAAAAAACTACTGTGAAACTATTCTTATACACTCCACAATCATTCAACATCCACTTGATGCAAATCCTTTACTCACATACTTAGTTTGTCACAGGGCTTCTAATGCAAAATTCCAGAAAGGGTTGGTTTCATAATGGGAATTTTATTTTGTGTAAAACTTACACTTCCAAGGCCATGAAATCCCAAAATCTAGGTACTATTAGAGATGCTTTCTCACCAAAGTAAGCTACTAGTGATCCTGGGGTCCTGTCACA
>PVKH010005399.1:0-22145 GCA_004027955.1 Chaetophractus vellerosus | reverse complement strand
TCTGTGTTTTTCTATGTCTGCTTCTTGTCTCCCCCCGTCCCCGCGGCAACGCGCCGAGTTGGCCCTCCACGGCGGTGGCTCGTTCCATTCGAGGGTGGCTCCACTCCGTTCCCACGGGTGGCTCCGCTCCATGTTTTGCGGGCAGCAGTCCTCCATGTTTTTTGCGGGCTGCTCGGCTTCCGCAGTTCGCAGGCGGCAGCTCCGCTTTTCACGGGTGACTTTGCCATGCCCGTGGGGGCTCCGCCCTTCCCGTGGTGGCTTTCCGCCCTGCCCACGGTGGCTCTGCCCCACCCACGGTGGCTTGCCTTTCTCAAGGCTCTCTGCCCGCTCAGAGAGGTCCCCGGGAACCGAACCCAGGGCCTCCCATGTGGTACACCGGCGAGCTCTTTATCCACTGAGCTATCTAGCCGGGCCTGTTCATCAATTTTAACAAATGTACCACATTCATGAAAGATGTTGTTATTGGGGAAAAGTGGGGGTGGTGGTGGAGTATATAAGAATCCCTCAAATGTTTCCAATGTATCATTTTTGGAATATAAACTTGCTTTAACAATAAAATTACAAAAATTTGGAATAGATGTAAGGGTCTATTTTTTAGCTTTCAATTGGATTAATTTATCTATATATATCCTTATGCCAGTACCATGAAGTGGGGGAAGCAACACTAGTGTCCATCAACCAATGAATGCATAAACAAAAAGTGGTGTGTGTGTGTGTGTGTGTGTACACACACACACACATATGTATACACAATGAATGGAATAGTATTAGCATTAAATAACCCATTTAAAACACAGGCAATAGACTTAAATAGACATTTCTCCAACAAAGAAATTCAAATGACCAAAAGGCACATGAAGAAAATGTTCAATATAACTAGCTATTAGGGAAATGCAAATTGAAACAATGATGAGATATCTCATACCACGTAGAATGGCCATTATTTAAAAACAGAAAACAGTAAGAGCTGGAGAGGATGTAGAGAAATAGGAATACTCCTTCACTGTTGGATGGAGTCTAAAATGGTGCAGCCTCTGTGGAAGACAGTTTGGCAGCTGCTCAGGAAGCTAAATACAGAACTGCCATATGATCCAGCAATTCCTCTACTAGGAATATATCCAGAAGAACTGAAAACTGTGCGAACACATCTGCACACACAATGTTCATAGCGGCATTATTCACAATTGCCAAAAGATGAAAAGAACACAAGTATCTATCAAGTGATGAATGGATAAACAAAATGTGGTATATATGTATGATGTAATACTATGTTGCAGTAAGAAGAAATGAAATTGGGACACATACAATAACATGGATGAACCTTGAAGACATTATGGTAAGTGAAATAAGCCAGACATAAAAGGAACAATATTTCATAGTCTCAGTAATATGAACTACATACAAAGAATAAATGCATGGAGTTAAAACCTAGAGTAAAGGTTATTATGAGATAAAAGGAGAGCTGAGAAGAGGTACAGATACTTAATGCATGTAAAAGTTTTAGTTAACTTGACTGTAAAACTTTGGAAATGGACAGAGTTGAAGGTAACACACCATAGTGAGTAGAACTAAAGCAGCTTGTTTAGAAATGGGATTGTGGCTGAAATGGGTAGTCTAAGGATGTAAATGTCAATTGAAAGAAAGCTATATAATAATCTAGGAACTGAATAACACAGTGAACCTAAAGGTGGATGACAATTGTGGTTAATAGTACAAATACAATAATGTCTTTCCATGAACTAGAACAAATGTACATCACTGTTGTGAGGTGGTAAGAATGTGGACAAACATGGAAAAAATACAATTAATATAGCCTATGGACTATAGTTAACAACAATACAGTAATATTTTTGCATCAATGCCAAAGATTCATGGTGTTTACAATAAGGGGGTATGAAAAAAATATTCCAAATGTATGCTATAGGCCATAGTTAGTAGAAATAGACTAATGATATTACCTCATAATTTGTAACAAATGTTCCACAACAATGTAGTTTGTTGGTGGAGGAGTGCTGCCTGGGAATTCCACACATGTTCTTGGTTGTTTTGTCAGTTCACAACCTCTCTAATAAAATATATTTTAAAAAATCTGTGTGTGTATATGTTTTGTTAATTATATTTTAGATAAAACTTCAAAGCTTGACCATAATAGAACAAACTAAAAATTTTGGATGGATCAAAATACAAACTTCCAACTCTTGGAAAGACAAGATAACACAATAAGAAGAAAAACCACAGATTGATAAACATACTTTCAAATCTTACATCCAACAAGTGATATGTACACAAAATAAAGCATTAAAAAAATCCACTTAGGCATATAATTGTACAATTTGAATAAAAACCTTAAAATCAGCTAGAAAATAAGGATATAAGCAATAAAGTGGAAATAGATAAAGCAGTGACTACCGACAATAATGGAAGATAGAATGAAATGGCTTTAGATCTTTACATTGTTATTACAGGGTAACTGTCAAAGTCAAATACTATACTGAAAAAGAAGTCTTTTAAGATGAAGTGAAATAAACACTTCCATACAGGTTAAAAACTGAGAAACTCTGCTACCAGCAACTAATTTTAAAAGAAATGTGAAAGTATATTCTTCAAGAAAAAAGAAAATGGAAGATTCAAGATTCAGGGTGGATTGAGAAAATAAATGTTTATTATGCCCACATATCTAAATGAAATTGAATGGAAAAAGTAATAATAATGTGGGCAAGAATATTAGTGGGTAAGAATATTAGTAAAGTATTAAAATACACTAAAATAATATATATCATATGTTGAATAAATGGATATAAAGTGTTTTAAAATACATTATTTCAGAAGTGGATAAAGAATAATTAACTTCATTTTTGATAAAACAGGCAAAAATGTAGTAACTCAGGTAAAATCTAAAAGAATATTAAAATAATGTATCTCATCCAAATAAAAGAGAAAAACTGAATAAAAATTATCAATCCAAAAGAAGGCATTCAGGGAACCAGCTGTGGCTCAATTGTTAGGGCTCTGGTTTACCACATGGGAGGCCCCAGGTTTGGTTCCCAGGGCCTCCTGGAGCAGGCAAGCTGTCATGAGCAGGCAAGCTGCTGAGCAGTGAGCTGCCTCAGCAGGATGCCACAGCAGGGGGAGACAAGTAGACACAGAAAAATGCAAAGCAAAAGAAGGCATTCAGGAGAAAAAAGAAAATAGAACAAAGAGCACAAGTAGCAAATGAAAATAAGTCAGATTTAAATTTAGAAATTATATAAAATTATATTAATTATATTTAACAGTAATTGAATATAAATATTCCTCTTGAACAATCAAAATTTTAAGTGGATTTAAAAAGAAATATATCTATATAGATACATAGATTTGAGAAACTCATCTAAAACACATAGCAAAATTAAAAGTAAAAGGTGGAAAAAAATAAACCATGTAAACACTTTTGAAATAGACTGTTCATGAGGCCATAACTGCCCATCAGGTTAAGGAAAGACATGTAGTTACACCATCCCACAACATGGATAAGATGGTCCTGACTTGGAAGGCATTCAAGGCTTTAATGAAATGAGGAATTACCCAGGGGAACACTCCCGTATCCTTTCTATTGAATTCAGGGACAGCAGTGGGTGAAGTGGTAGAAAACGTCTACCAAAATGTCCTGCTTTGGGGTGGAGTCAGCAGCACAGCATAAGGCTTTTTTGACTGAGTTGGGCAGAAGGACAGGAGTCAAGCAATGGGAAACCATGCCACAAGGGCCTTAAAGGGAATACAAAGCATTACTAAAGGTAGTCAAAGGAAGGGCCAGGGCCAGCCAACCCCAGGGCAATGTGGCTTTGATTAGCAAAGAGGGGGATACACAAAGCAGAAATGGATGGGATCTCTACAGAAAAACTGCCAATGTTATGGGGCAGAAGGTGGTCCCTCTAAATAAAAGATTAAGGCCATTTCACAAGCCATAAGAGAGAAGGAGGAAGAAGGCTCTCAGACCTGGAAATGTTTAGAAATCTTCAGACCTGCACAACAAATCTCAGTTGCAGCCCAGGAAGGAGGAACACATGAGTTGCTAAGATTTCCTTGTACATAGACCAGGATGGTGAGGAAGACAATTCTGACTGTGAGCATGATAAGTCCAATGGGGAGGATGCTTCCCATTGCCTTTACTCTCATTTTATTCCTATTAAAAAGAGCGTTTAGGGTTAGAGCCAAGGACTCTGGAGCCCCCTGAGAGTCTTAAGCCCTATATACCCATTAGGATGGATAGGGATAAAGGGAATGCAAATCTTCAAGGGTCTCCTAGATACAGGGGTCTAAGTTGCAAAAGCCCGAGGCTTCTGCACATAAGTTAATACAATGGATGAAAAAAGTCATTCCTACTGATGGTATGGCTTGCTTCAAGAAGGAAAGTACAAAATGTATAGGACATGATTTTTATCATAGACAAAGACTGTCAGAAACACATAATTTGGATATGGGACAGCAATTCTCTCGCATAATGTGGCAGCTGGAACCACTGTTGCAGGTGTGGAGAAACACATGTTCAAAGTGTTCAGATATCCAATTGGACTGTCATCAAATCTAGATACCTCATTTACAGCACAAGTGACCCAGCAAAGGGCACACTCCCACATACCTGCAATGAGGAGAGAGGACACTGGAACAGACATTTCAAATAACAACTACATTCTCCATGTCTGATACATTTAACTTTGTTTTTAATTCTTTCCTAACTTCTAATGGCAATAGTAAATGGTATTTTAACAGAAGTGTATTTAACATAAAACTTTACTTCTAAAATGTGTTTATCTATGTTTGTTTTTATCCTTGCCATGATCATATATAATACTAAGATAATAGCTAAAGGTAATAATTTTGTATTCTAAATGTTTGAGTTAACATTCAAAGTTATTTTCTGATTTATTCCAATTTTAATGTTTAGAATTGCATAGAAACAAAGATAGAATGTGGCCAACATACTAGCTTTACAGAAAGAATTATTTGTTGCTTACATGTATGAAAATACTAACCTATTGAATTAATCTTAGTTTCATATTACTTCATACAAAAATTCATCATTCAGGATACCCATGTCACTTCTAAATTCTAAACTGTTTTTTTTTTACATAATTTCAATAGTAAGTCCTCTTCAAAATTCTTGACTCTTTGCTGAATTGTGTGCTAAATGTCCATAAAATGAATTTTCTAATGTGAAATTCAGCTGAAGATTTTCCTAATTTGACTTTAGGAATGTTGTTTCCTCAGCATAAAAATATTGTCTTCATTCATGACACTGAAGAGTTTCATACTCTATGGATTCTTATTTTTCTTACAATTGATGCTATACAAATAAATGATTTTGGGTGATTTTTCATGAATAACATCTCCTGTATGAATTATTTGGCATTCCCTTGAGGGACTTCATTGTCTGTTAAAGATGTGTCACTATATAAGATGGAACAGTAGATGAAGACTCTTCAACATTCCTTATATTTATATTGAGTTCTTACATGATGTACATTACCAGACCATCTAGTAAAGTTTTTGCTACATTGGTGATATATTCCTTCTCTCCAGTATGAATTGGCTTAAATTGATGAATTAGTCAGGATAACTAAAGGCTTTACCAGATTGACTACAGTTTTCACCAGTGTGTGCATTCTCTATTATCTTTAAAGGTTAAGTTGAGGGCCAAAATCTCTTCCATATTCAAAATATTTATAGTACATATTCTGTCATATAATCTAAGGCCAGAACATTGACTGAAGCCTTTCACATTTATGGCATTCATAGAGTTTCTCTCTAGTTCACTACTATTGTATAAGTTTACAATATAAAGATTTCCCCACAAAGGTGATATTATGGTATCTCTCCAGTGTGAGTTTTCTCATGTTAGTTCAGGACAGAACACTGAGTGAAGGCTTTCCCACATAGATGACATTGACTAGGTTTCTCTCCACTGTGAGTCCTCTCACATCATCTAAGGTTTGAATAACAGGTGAAGTATTTCCCACATAGATGGCATTCATAAGGTTTTTCTCCATTTAAGTTCTCTCAAGCCATCTCAGGACAGAATGCCAAATGAAGGTTTTTCCACATAGATGACAATTAAATGGTTTCTTCCCAGTGTGAGTCCTCTCATGATATCTAAGGCTAGGATAATGGGTGAAGGATTTCCCATGAATGACATTCATATGGTTTCTTTACAGTGTGAGTTCTCTCATGTTGTCTAAGGGAGAACAAGTGAAGGCTTTTCCACATAGAAGACATTCTCAAAGACTCTTTCCAGTGTGAGTTCTCTTATGTTGTCTCAGGCTAGAGGAATGAGTGAAGGATTTCCTACATAGATGACATTCATAAGGTTTCTCTCCAGTGTGAATCCTTCCATGTCCTCTAAGGGTAGAAGAATGGCTGAAGGCTTTCCCACATAGAGGACATTTATATGGTTTCTCCCCAGTGTGAGTCCTCTCATGATATTTAAATTTAGAATAATGGGTGAAGGATTTTCCACATGAGTGACATTCATAGGGTTTCTCACCAGAATGAGTCCTCTCATGACATCTAAGGCTAGAATAATGGGTGAAGGATTTTCCACATGAATGACATTCATAGGGTTTCTTTCCAGTGTGAGTTATCTCATGTTGTTTAAGGCCAGAACACCAAGTGAAGGTTTTCCCACACAGATGGCATTCATAAGGTTTCTCTCCAGTGTGAGTTTGCTCATGTTGTCTCAGGATAGAAGAATGAGTGAAGGATTTCCTACATAGATGACATTCATAAAGTTTCTCTCCTGTGTGAGTTTTCTTATGTTCTCTCAGGGTAGAACTTCGAATGAAAGCTTTCCCACATAGATGGCATTCATAAGGTTTCTCTCCAGTGTGAGTTCTCTCATGTTTTCTCAGGGCAGAAGAATAAGTGAAGGATTTCCTACATTGATGACATTCATAAGGTTTCACTCCTGTATGAATTCTCTCATGTTCTCTCAAGGTAAAACTTTGAAAAAAGGCTTTCCCACAGAGATGACATTCATAGGGTTTCTCTCCAGTGTGAGTCATCTCATGTCGTCTAAGGACAGAATATTGAGTGTAGGCTTTCCCACATAGCTGGCATTCATATGGTTTCTCTCTGATGTGAGTTCCATTGCATTGTGTAAGGCAAGAGCTTTGAATACATGATTTATCTATCAGATGACAGTCATGTGATTTATGTCTATTGGGAACGTCCTTTTCTTGAATAAAAGATGACCAATCACTGAGGGCATTTCCAAATAGGTTCCTGAAATAAGATTTCCCTTTCTTGTGAGTTAACACATGTTGAGTCACTCTGGAACTGTGAGTAAAATCTTCAGGCAATTCATTACATGTAATGCCATTCTGTTGAGTATGAGATTTCTGCTTCTAGGAGGATATGAGAGACCATAAGAGGTTTTCCAATATCCATTCATACACATATAAAATCTAGACAAATCATTCAGTGACAGTTGTCAATTAAAATCTCTCCCATGGCAGTTAATTACCATGTTATTGCCTTTCATGCAAAGAAGTCTTCTCTAGCATCCCAACTATGTCAATTTTGAAGACCTTATAATGTTTCAAAGATTAGGAACCTATGTTTATACAATTATCTTTTTATAAATCATAAGTTATACTCTTTTATTCAAGTTAATTTTTCCCCAAATTCAAATTACCACAGACTTTTTCTGGATTAGCACTTAAAACCAACTTACGTTCATTTAAGTGATTGTACTGAATTTCTAATTTATTCCACTCCAAGATATCTATGTGGAAGACCATGGTTCACACCCAGGAAGCTTACCAATGATGTGATGGTAGATGTGTCTTTATGGCAGATAGGTTGTATGGATAAAATTTCTGTTTTTCTAAGACCACTATCCTTGCCTGAAAAAATGGATAAAACAGTTCATTGCTAGACTAGCATTAGGGAAATGAAAATGTTGAAAAGTCCAACATGGGCCTATAAGTCTTTCAAATATGACACTTACTTGGGAAAGAATATCAGATTAAGGAATACTCTAGGCAATAGAAGACTTTATACAACATTGACAATTAGAAAAGATTTTTAATATTGAAATATGAGAAAAAGTTTTAGAAAGATATTGTGTTGGGGAGGTAAAGAGAGGGAAAGCCACCAAAGAGTAGGACCAGGAAAGGGCCATGAAGTGAAATTTAAAATACAATAATATATAAATTTCCATTTTGCCAAAGCCATGGACACTTGAATACAAACAGATAATTAAACAGAATAATGGCCATACTGGAGAAAAATTTCCCCAATAATGACATCTATAACTCACTTAAGGAAATCTTCAGTTAATATTTTCAGGGAACTATTCATCCACTCAGCTGGCTTCTCCTTGCTGTGAAGCACAGGTTCCTAGAACTCACTTGAACTCTGGTTCTGGAAAAATCCAATTCCTTCTATCCACAGTTCCTCTCCTTGGTCAAACTGGGAATGTATATCTGATTTGCAGACCTGATGTCCTGGTTGTGGGAAAAACATATGGAATTTAAGTTTTGTGTAGATAACAATGTATTATCATAAAGTCCAAGGAAGATGACCATTTTGGTTTCCTAGGCAGCAAAAATAAATACAATGAAATGTCTTGGCTTAAACAATAGAATTTTATTAGCTTACAGTTTTGAGGTTAGGAAAATGTCTAAATGAAAGCATCATCAAGGAAATGATTTCCCCAGGATTATGGCATAACAGGACTGTGTTGGCAACCCTTGGTCCTTAGCTTGTCACATGGCAAGGCACATGGCAGCATCTCATGGTTTGTTTATTTTCTACTGAATTTAGTAAATTTCAGCTTTTTACTTTTGATGGCTTTTTCTCTCATGGTCACAATTTTATTCTCTTTAAAAGGCCCTTGGTTTTAGGATTTATCCCATCCTAACTAAGAGGAGACACACCTTAAAGGAAGTAACCTCATCAAAAGGTCCTACTTACAATAGGCGTACACCCACAGGAATGGATTAGATTTTAGAACATGTTTTTCTGTGTTACATGAAGCTTCAAACCACCACACTCCACTCTCTGGTCCCAAAAAGAGATACATTGTTTTTATAGACAAAATGCATACATTCCATCACAATATCCCAAAAGCTTTAAGTCATTTCAGAACAAATGCTCAGTATAATGTCTAATCAAAACTGGTTATGAGTGTGGTCTGATCTATGGTACAATGCCCCTGCCAGTGGACCAGTGAAATCTAAAGAAGTTACTTGCTTCTAATATATGAAGGAGGGACATTCAAAGGGTAAATATTCCCATTCCCATAGGGAGAAAATTAAATGAAATCAGGGGTCCCAGATCCCAAACAAGTACAAAACCCTGTCAGGTATACTCCCTTAGATTTCAAAGCCTGAGAACCATCTATGGAATGATGTTTTGTCCTTTGGGAATGAAATAGTGGAAGATCCACCCACTGCAAGAGCTTGTGCGGGCTCCATGCTCTCTCCAAACACTGGGGTGAAGGATTCACACTCAGAACATCTGGCTGGTGGCAAGACTCTATACAACCCCTAGGATACAGGCTCAGTTTCTCAGGCTGAGTGTTTCTCAGAAGAGTGGGGTGGCAGCCAAACTCTCCACAATTCCAGAGGCACAGTTCCAGGCTCTCAGGACAGTGGGGTGTCAGCAGTCTTCCTGAACAATGGGGTGGAAGGTCCACTCACTCTAAGCACCAGAGCAGACTCACTCTTTCCACACACATGGGTGGGCCTGCTTTATTGGTTTAAGAAGAAGATTTAGATCCAGATGTCAGCTTCAATGGGTCTACCCTTGAAGTGATTTTTCTTTTGATTCATCTGCTTTCTGTGCCTTTTAATCCAGGTTGGTAGTGGTTCCATCCATTCAGAGTTTAAAAAAAAACAAAACAAAACCTTAGTTTTGCATTTAGTACACAACAGTCCAAACCAGCAGACAGAAGGACTTTCCACAGATGTTTCCTGGATAAATACACTTCCAATCCTACAATGCACAGAAATTGTGGACTGGTTCCATGTTCATTTAAACCCTCACATGGACCACTAATCTCTGGGGACTCACAGTCCATAATGTCAGAGTTTTCCAGGCCATCAATTTCTGGTTCATGCCCATGTTCATCTCATTCCTCTCTCAGTTTAGTATAAACTGCAAGGGGAAACCAGGTTGCACTTTCTGCAGTTAGCTTGGAAATTGCCTCAGCTAAATATACAAGTTCATCACTCTCAAGGTCTGCCTTCCATCTGACATCAGAACTAAAGGATTGCCTTTCCTTCAGTTTCCTATAATACATTCTTCATTTCCTTCTAAGTTCTTATCAGAAGTACCATTAGCATGAATATTTCTACCAATGCCTCTTGAAAGTAATCTAGGTCTTTCTATCAAGCACCTCACAATTCTTCCATCTTTTCCCTATTACCCAATTGTATAGTCATTTCCACATTTTTCATATTTGCAACATCAGGACTCCACTCTCCTGGTACCAACATTTGTTTTAGGTTCTTAGGCTGCTTAAGCAAATACCATGAAATGTGTTGGCTGAAACAATGGAAATGTATTAGCTTATGATTTTGAGGTTGGGAAAATGTTAAAACAAGGCAACATCATCAAGGCAACACTTTTTCCCTAAGAGTGAGGCACTTTAGAGCTGGCTGCTGGCAAGTCTTGGTTCTTGTCACATGGCAAGGTATACATGATGGCATCTTCTGGTCTTTCTTCTTTTGGGGGTTTTATACATTTCTGATTCTTCTTAAGGCTTTCCTTCTATGCCTGAATTTTTTTCCTTTGTAAAGGACTCTTGTAGTAGAATTAAGATCCATTCTGATTGAGGTGGGGCATACCTTAAATGATGTAATCACAAGAAAAAGTCCAACATACACAGAGTAAAGTAGATTGAAGAACATGTTTTTCTGCAGTACATACAGCTTCAAACTACTACAGTGACCAAAGAAGAATAAGGTGTACACAGAAGATCATCCAAGGGAAAAGTAACTGGAACACTGAATATTGACAATTCCCCACCATCTAAGTGTTAACTCTTGATTTTGTACCCAAATACAGAGAGGACCTCTGGTTGTTGATACCCAAGATCACAGAAAGACTGCAGAACCCTATGTATTTTCAAGCAAGGAAAAATTCTAAGTATCCACTATTTGTCCAACATTTAATTATTTTCTAAAAATAATCCAATAACATAAGTTCCCCAGAACAGTTTTATGTGGAAAAGGATATGCCTGTTGTTTTTTCTATAGATTTGGTGTGGTCTAAATCCACACCAAATCCCCTTGAGCAGAATAATTACTACAGAACATTTAATCCACTTATTTATTCTTTCAGGAAATATTCATCAAATTCTCAGCACTGCTCTGAGTGTTGGATATTGAGTAGGAAAAAACATAAAATTTGCACTCAAGGACATTACATTCTAGTAGGGTGAAAAACTAGATGTAAGTAAGAACTAATGAAATAAATTTCTTTTAGGTAGTTGTACATGTTATAAAATAATATAAATAAATTATGTATATAAAGTTAAAAATAAAATATAAAAGAATATACAACATGTACAAGCTGCTCTAGACAGTTCTTGAGAAAATAGAGAAACTGATAGGAAATTTGAGAGACTTACCCACTGAGATCAGATGACTAATATTCTCCAGCATCACATCTCTAAACAACTTTCTCTGTGATGTTTCCAGCAGGGCCCACTCTTCCTGGGTGAAGTTTATAACTATATCTTTCAAATTCACTAACTCCTAAAAACATCACAGCACAGGGTTCAGAGAGAGTCATCACTACCAATGCCCAGAGTAGGATGTTTGAGTTCACGCTGAGAAAGTGGTGACAGTTTACTGAAAGCACAAACTGAGCTTGAGTTACAAGTCAGATCATTCTCAGTACTGCCTTTCACACACACACACACACATATACATCCTGAATATTTAAAACTCCATATAAAAGAATATCACGATATGTGTAGTATGATATAACCAGGAAATTTCCTAATAAACTGGTCATTATAACTTCCAGATGATGATATACAATTTGCACTTGAGAATTCATAACTAAAACAGCCTTTTCCACAAAATTTCATGAAAATCTAGACTCATCACAGGCATGGGATATCTATGAGTTGCCACTTTTATGCCATAACTAAGGATAGATTATATCCCTAGATGAACTCAGTTTCCCCTCATCTATGAAATCATTTGTTACAAGTTTTGGAAGATCCAATTAGCTTATGTGAAAAATGCTTTCTATAATAAAAACATAAGTCATAGGCATATAATTCATTAGATTGCAAAGTCCAGCACTCTACAGAATTAAGCACGTATCATACAAAACTTGGGATCATCACATTCTGCCTCAGTCTCAACTCTGCATAACTCAGGTGTTCATCATAATAACATAAGTACAGACAGTTTAGCAGCACACACTGCATACCTCTGACACTGTTGTCCTAAAGGATGGTCCAGGGGTATGAGATCTTCCAAATTCAACTTTCCTTGGGATCTCCAAATAGCCATGTTAATTGTCTCTCTAGTATCTTCACCTCTGTATGTTCAAGAGTACAAGAATACTCAATATCCATTCTGGTCTCTCAAATTCTTCAACAATTTTCACAGGGCCATACATTTAACCCTACATACTATATTCCATTCTCCTGAATGCAAACTAGAATTAAGGAAATAATACTTCTTATATTTACTTCCATTTATAATATTTGAATAAAAGTTATCTACAAAATTAGAAATTGGGCAATTGAGGCCTAATGGGGAAGGAGAATTTCAGTTATCTTTTTTCAAAAGTTTTCCAAATGGACAAATATATATGAATACTCTAAGAAATTAAAAATTGGAAATAAATGATTCCCTTCTATTACCTAACCCTTACCTTTACTCCTCTCAGCAATGCACAGCCCTGCACCCTGGTACGTAACATTGTATTGACTGAACTCACCTGCTGAAACATCAGTCACCCTACTGACTATAAAACATTGGCTTTTACTCATCTCTATCATCTATGTTCACTCCATGCGAAGGTCAAATGAAGGCATTAACATGATTGATGAATACATTATTTCTCCAATGAGGAGCCTTAATGGAGTCTGGAACAAATATGTGTAATGTGGGAAAGGAGATTACTTATTGATCAACCCCTAATCTACCATCACCATCCCATAGGCCTGGATGAACTTAATTGCAGCTCAGATCCTTAAATATCTCCTAAATGAGCTTAGAATATCCATTCCAAAAGGAGAAACCTGCCCACCTGCTGACTACACATGGTTAATTTCAGTACAAAGAAGAAATATCTACTCACCAGTGGTAGAATTGTCAGGTGACAACAGTCTTCTCTGGGTTTTCACTCAAAATCAGATAAACACTAGGTGAACAAAGTTGAGAATGGAGAAAGAAGCTATGAGACTCTAATCTTGTCCCCAGTTTCCAGACCTGACTGTCATGAGTCCCAACCTTTCACCTGGAAGTAACCCTGGCTCAATCAACAGGGAGATGAAGTGTGCACCAAGAGAAATAGGGGAGAAGCCTTTCCCAGGGTCAAGAGTAAGCTCTTGGCTATTCTGGATAATAAAGAAGATATGAATACCTTCATTGAACTGATAAGAAAATGAAAATATTGAGTTCTATATATTCAGTAGCCCAGAGATTTTCAATTCCCTCCCTGATTTCAAAACATTGTGTCTCCACCTACAGAGAAATCATGCTGGAATTTCTCAATTATGAGTATTCCTGGTGTTAGAGTTTGATATAATTATGAATTCCAAAAATCCATATTGAATCATGCTTGTAAACTGATCTATTTATCTGGGCATGATTGGGTTATGATTAGGGCATTGAGCCCTGCCCCTCCGTGGGTGTGGTCTCAAGTGTAAAAGGTAAGGCAAAAGATTTGAGAAGCAGTTTTTGAGAAGCTGTTCTGATATTGGAGAGAACTCCCCAGGAGTAGAAAAGTGAGCCATTCACCTGATAGTCTACAGCTGGCCTTGTGGAGGAACCAGAAAAGCTAAGTCCAGAGAGAAATGCAGCCCTGGAAAGAGAGGAACCCAAAAAGCCTGAACCCTGGCAAACAGCAGCTGTCTTCCTCCAACACGTGGACTTTGGTGAGGGAAGAAACTTATGCTTTGTGGCCTGGTAACTGTAAGCTTCTACCCCAAATAAATACCCATTGTAATGGTTTGAGTTTGATTTAATTATAAATTCCAAAACTAGAGATTAGATTATGTTTGTAAACTAATCTGTTCATCTGGGCATGATTAAGTTATGAGTAGGGCGTTAACTGCCACGTCAGTGAGATGTTGAGCCCCACCCCTCAGTGGGCGTGGTCTCAAGTATAAAAGGCTAGACAAGAGGCAGCAGAAAAAGCAGATTGAGAGAAGCAGATTGAGAGAAGAGATTTAGAGAAGCAGATTTGAGAAGCAGTTCTGATGTTGGAGTGAGCCAATCACCGGATAGTCTACAGCTGGCCTTGTGGAGAGATGCAACACAGAGAGTCTCATGGTCTACAGCTGAACTTGTGGTGGAAGCAGAAGCTAAGCCCGGAGAGAATCGCAGCCCCGGGAACAGAGGAACCCGGAAGCCTGAACCCTGGAGACATCAGCAGCCATCTTGCTCCAAGACATGGACTTTGGTATGGGAAGAAATCTTTGCTTTGTGGCCTGGTAACTGTAAGCTTCTACCCCAAATAAATACCCTTTATAAAGACCGACCAATCTTTGGTGTATTTCAAAAGGCACATCTGTGGCTGACCAAAACAGAATTGGTACCGAGGAGTGGGGTGAGTGCCTTTTTGCAATTACCAAAATGTTGGAAAGGTTTTATAAATGGGCAAGGGGTATTTTTGGGAGGAATTGTGAAAAGCTTGATGGAAAAGGCCTAGATCACTTTAATGAGACTGTTGATAGTAATATGGATGCTAAAGAGACTTTCTATTTAGAAGTAAATGAAGAAACTATAATTGGAAACTGGAGGAAAGGCAATGCATGTTTTAAAGTTGCAGAGAATTTAGCAAGATTAACTCCTGGTGTTATAGGGAAGACAGAATTTGAAAATGGTGAACCTGAGCATTTAGCTGAAGTACTTTTCAAAGTAAACCCGGAGAATGTGGCTTGGCTTCTCCTTGTAGCTTATAGCAAAATACTAGATGAAAGAAATACACTAAGGACTGAACTTTTGGGCACAAAGAAAACAGAAACTGATTCCGGAACTTCCAACTTTCTGGAAATTAAGTGCCCAATTCAAAGTGCCCCATTTGAACATTTAGCTAAACCTGGAAATTGTAAAGCAGAATTGAAGATGGAGTTATCTAGAAAAGACTTGTGGAAAGTCTTACTGTCTGATGGCTTGGACCCCTGCTTCCTGCATGCTAAACCAACAAAGTTTTTGAGAGAGCTGTATGAACAAAACCACTGTTCACTTGGACTAAAAAAGACATGCAAAGGAGACATTGAAGGAGAAACAGCTTTAAGGAGAAAACCATGGAAGCTGAGATCTGAAATCAAGACATCGCCTTGGACCAAGGGAGGAACCCACCCATGTGTCTGGAGAGGGTGAGTTTGCCTGGGAGGTTGAAGAGCATGGATGTCCCCACCCGATATTCTGGGAGAGTTTTACCACCCCAGGGTACAGGAAAGGTGGAGCACATTCCTCAAAGATTAGGGCAGTTAAGGTCAGCACTCCATAGGACTGAGAGGGCTGTTCCTGTCCCCCATGGATTAGGGAAGGACAGGTGGTCAACTAGTTGCTTTGAAAAGTTTGGGCCTGTGTGCCAGAAGTTAGAGAAGGCCAGGTGGCCAACTCATTGCTCTGAGATAGTTGAGCCTGTATGCCAGAAGTTAGGGGGAATGTTGTCTTCACCTCACTGTACTAGGGGTGCTAAGGCTCTAACCCAAAAATTGGGTAAGGTGCGGCAATCACCCCAACCCGCTTGGAGCGTGAGGTCTGAAACTTGGTCGACACCCAGATGCTTGATGAGGGTGGAACCAAGAAAATGGCTGTTGGGCAAGCCTGTGGAAAGGGTGGGTTCCCATGTGGCCCCAAGGAGAAAAATCCATCATCTTGAAAATGACTCTCAGACTTTGAAATGGAATAGAGGATGCCCTGCAGTTTTGCTGAACTTCAGAGAATCCATGACTTATGTTTAACATCTCAATTTTCTCCTTATGTTAATTTAAATGTGTATATTTTGTCTTTCCTTTTGTGTTTTGGAAGCAGTTAAATTGTTTTGTAAGTTTCAGAGTTCTCCAGCTAAAAGAAATTTTGCCTGAAGACCAACTGTATTTCTTTAAGCTGATTTTGATATGATTTTGTACTTGCAATTGTTACTAATTTAAGGTTTTTTGAATATTGTAATGTATTTTTGGAATTCAGGGGGTGGAATGTAATGGTTTGAGTTTGATTTAATTATAAATTCCAAAACTAGAGGTTAGATTATGTTTGTAAATTAATCTGTTCATCTGGGCATGATTAAGTTATGAGTAGGGCATTAACTGCCACATCAGTGAGATGTTGAGCCCCACCCCTCAGTGGGCATGGTCTCAAGTATAAAAGGCTAGACAAGAGGCAGCAGAAAAAGCAGATTGAGAGAAGCAGATTGAGAGAAGAGATTTAGAGAAGCAGATTTGAGAAGCAGTTCTGATGTTGGAGTGAGCCAATCACCGGATAGTCTACAGCTGGCCTTGTGGAGAGACGCAACGCAGAGAGTCTCATGGTCTACAGCTGAACTTGTGGTGGAAGCAGAAGCTAAGCCCGGAGAGAATCGCAGCCCCGGGAACAGAGGAACCCGGAAGCCTGAACCCTGGAGGCATCAGCAGCCATCTTGCTCCAAGACATGGACTTTGGTATGGGAAGAAATTTTTGCTTTGTGGCCTGGTAACTGTAAGCTTCTACCCCAAATAAATACCCTTTATAAAGACTGACCAATCTTTGGTGTATTTCAAAAGGCACATCTGTGGCTGACCAAAACACCCATTATAAAGACCAACCAATTATTGGTATATTTTGCAAAGGCACCTCTTTGGCTGACTAATACACCTGGCTTATGAAATTTCCATCCCAACCCTCTGGACTCTCACTCCCTTCCTGCTTTACCTAGTACCTTCCCTTCTGAGTGTAACTTGCCCTAAATGATCTTGGATTCAGATTTTCTCAAGATATTTTAGTAAAGTGGCAGCTGACATTTTACCCTATATTAATTATCCTCAGCTGTAACAATCCTGCATTCCACAATTCAAAGACATAAAGGGTCTTCTGTACTGTAAATTCTCCCCTGAAACACTGTTAACAAGTACATGCATTTCATGGATGAATAATTATATTATCAGAAACAGAAGTCAGATTAACTTACTCATTTGTACCTGACCCCAGATAAACAATGGTTGTAATAAATTGTGCTTGGAAATTTACATATTTGCTTATTTACCCCTTAATGCAACCCTGATTACTAAGGTTACTTTACCTATTTAATAAATGAAATGAACAGAGGCTCAGAAATCTTTAGTAATGTTAAAAATTCCATGGCTAGTAAAATGCAGCCAGAATTTGAATTTCTTTCTTCTAGACTCCCCAGTTCAAATTCCTTAAGACTTAAACCTGGGTTTTACCAGTAATGCCACCTCTCATTTTGATAATCAGGGTCTTCACCCTATTGTCCAAACCTCTTCATATAGTCTGTTCACACAATTATGCCACCTTTCCAGGTTCTCCCACACAGGTAGCTTCATAGAATTGAATCCACTATCCAAACATCAGCTTCTAACTCACCTGATGTTTACTATCCAGTATAATCCAGTTACTCATTTCAATAGATACTTAGTGAGACTATTTCTCATGCATGTCCTTATGAGTAGTTCACCATTATTTGTCTCCAATAGGAGTGACTTGAATTACCTGCCTTGGCCATGACTACATGGACATGGAACATGACTAAGATGATCCAAGTCTAAAGAAAGAGTTCCGTTCCTTCAGGTTACTCTTATAATTTGTCATTATACATTTATTTATTTGTTTGTTTATCTGTCCTTACTACTGGAATAACTACATAAAACCATTCCCTGAATATTTTAGGCAAGTTTCCCTTTGAAAAATACTAATGAATTATTAATCCAGAGAAACTGGATGTGGGGGGCATTTGGGACAGGGCGCATCTGGAGGAGGCTTCTAGGGAGTGTGCGAGTGTTCATCTTGCCATAGTGTGTTATATCAGTGCATGGAGAACCACATAATAAGTGGCAAGGTGGTGGACTCCCATCCTGGGCAGGCCCATTATGTTCTCAGACAGAGGGGCAAGAGTCTTGTGAACATGGCTGGTGCCTAATAGGGGAAGATAGACCAGTGTGTCAAGCCCTCAGTGCTGTTGCAAGCAATGATGAATCTTGTCCTTCAAGGAGTGAAGCCTGGTGGTTGCCATGGCTCCCAAGGGGAGGGAAAGGGAGGAATAGAATAGATGGAATAGAGGGCATTTGGGGGACAATGGAAATGTTCTACATGATGTTGCTATGATGGATACAGGCCATGTTAAATTACATCAAAATTTATAAAACTGTGTGGTCCAAAATTTAAACCATAGCCTAAACCATTGACCATGGTAGCTCTATTATTCAGACAAAGGGGTGCTGATGCAAAATACCAGAAATCTGTTAGCTTTTATAAAGTGTATTTATTTGGGGTACAAGTTTACAGTTACCAAGCCATAAAGCCTAAGTTACCTCCCTCACCAAAGTCTATTGCCATGTTTTGGAGCTGCTGACATCTGTGAGGGTTCAGGCTTCCTGGGTTCCTCTCTTCCCAGGGCTTGCTCCTCTCCAGGCTCAGCTCCTGTTTTCTCAACAGTCAGCTGTAGTCTATGAGGCTCTCTAGGCTTTGCCTCTCTCCACAAGGCCAACTGTAGAGTATCAGGTGAATGGCTCTGTCTCTCTCCCCAGGGTTTCTGCCATCTCTATTCCTCTGTGTTCTTCTCCTGTGTGTTCACCTCCCAGGCTCCAGCTCAAAAACTGAGCACCAGAACTCCAACTCTGTCTTTTGCCATATCTTTTATCTGTGAGTCCCCACCTACCAAGGGGCAGGGACTCAACACTCTACTGCTGTGGTCCAATCAAAGCCCTAATAATAATTTAATCAGGCCCAAAGGAACAGACCAGTTTACAAACATAATCCAATATCTATTTTTGGAATTCATAAATAATGCCAAACTGCTACAGCAGCTATGTTTCAATATTTATACATCAGTTGTAACAAACATATCGTTCACACATAAAATGTTATTAATAGGGGAAGGGGGAAAAGAGGGAGGATGTTGGGTGTATGGGAGTCCCCTGTATTCAGGAAATGACTTTTCTGTAACCTAAAACTTCTTTGAAGACAAAATGAAAAAAGTGAGACACTGGGGGAATAAATGGAAGAAAATGTTACTGTACATATAGGACAACAGATCTTACTTACTGTGATGAAAGGCAAAACATCAAAAAAATTTTTTTAAATAATTTTTTCATTATTTTCTATTATCCCCAAATTTTTTTTGTATTTTGTTTCTTATTTCTAAAACTGTCATTATTTCATTTTCATATTGGGTGTGTTTGAGTATTTTATTGCTTCATTTTTGAAGAAGTTTTGGATCACAGAAGGTTTACAACTGTGGCAGGGGAGGATTATTGGTGTGGGGTGTCAGTGATGGTGGATACATGGGAGGAGGATCACCTGGGCACATATATAAGGCATATAAATGTGTTCAAATGTTCTTGGGGGCATTGTCACAGTAGGTGGAGATTCACACAATAACTGAAGGAGTGTTGAGTTGCCACCCTGGGCAGCTCTGCCACATTCTCTAATGGAACACCAAGAATCCCCTGAGTACAGGGGTGATGACTAGTGAAGGAGGATGGTCCATTGGTGGGCCCTTGATATTGATGACTTTGCTTATGAACCTTTACTCTTGAAATGGAAACTTAACCTAGTATTATAGGTGCCTAAGAGGTGCTTCATGGGAGCCCTCTTGTTGCTCAAAAGTGGACTCTCTCTAAGCTGAACTCAGCATATAAATACATTACCTTCCTCCAAGCATGGCTCATGACCCACAGGGATGAGACTCCCTGGCACCGAGTGACTACTAACAAGCACCAACTAGCAAAGCAACTGCAAAAAGTCCTTGACCAAAAGGGGGGAAAGGTAAAGACAAATGAGTTTATATGGCTAGGAGACTTCAAAGTGAGTTGGGAAGTCATTCCAGAGGTTACACTTATGCACGCCTCAGCAGGATCTCATTGACTGCCAAAGTAGATACTATCCCAGATAGCAGAGTTCCTGAGGGCTCTGGAGAAATCCAGACACTATAGTCAGGGCAGATAGCTCAAGAGTTTGGTGCCTTGCCAGTGGGCCCTACTTTGGAATTTATGCTCCTCAGGGTGACAGAAGTGGACTCAGTTGTGGTTTCCCTACACATGCTCTTCTGTTCTTCTATTTGAACATATAATCAGTACTAGAGTTGGTAGGTGTACATCCAAGAGACATAAATCTTTGGGCATTCCATGTGCAAGCTGGGCCCTGAATCTCAATGGTGTTGCAACACCTACTCTCCAGTTCATTGGTCTCACCCAGGACAACTATCAAGGAGGTGATGATGGATATTGACCATCTCAAGGAACTGAGAGAGTCTACAACTGTAACCAAGAAAGTCCCATCCATCAGCCCTAATGAATCACAGCCCCCTCTAAATTAGAGGTGGGGTGGACATCACCATCCCAGAATCCTCAGGATTGGAGAATGAACTATGGACTGCAGTAGACTTACTGGTATTCTACTATAGACTTAGTGTGATTCTAGCAATGGAAGAAAATATATCATTGATGTGGAGGCAGTGGCCACTGGAGGTTCTGAGGGCAGGGAGAGAGAAAAACATGTGTAATATGGGGGCATTTTCAGGACTTGGGAATTCTGAAAGACATTGAAACCACAGATACAGGCCATTATATATCTTGCCATAACCTACAGAATTGGGAGGGAGAGAGTGTTAAACTACAATCTAAAGCTTAATCCATGCTCAGTGGAAATGCTCCAAAATGTGTTTATCAATTGCAATGAATGTACCACTCTAATGAAGGATGTTGTTAATATGGGAAAATGTGGGAGGTGTGGGGAGCAGGACATATGGGAATCCCCTATGTCTTTTATGTAACATTTATGTAACCTAAGTATCTTTTTAAAAAAATAGGTGTAATATGGTGGCATCTTCAGGATATTGGAATTGTCCTGCGTGATGGTGCAGTGATGGATACTGGCCATTATATCTTGTCATAACTTACAAAACTATGTGGGAGAGAGTTTAAACTATAATGTAAACTATAATCCACACCTAGTGGCAATGCTCCGATATGTGTTCATCAGTTGTAAAAAATGTACCACACTAATGAAGAATGTTGTTAATGTGGGAATGTATGGGAGGGGTATGTAGTGGGGCTTATGGGAATCCCCTACATTTTTTATGTAGCATTTATGCAATCTAAGCATCTTTTAAAAAATAAAAATAATGGACAGAAAACAATAAAAAGAAAAAATTAAAAAGAATGAAAAAAGTAATTTAAAAAATTTTAAAAATGGACAGAACATCTCGACATAGGATCAATAAAGAATCAGAGACCTTAAATAATACATTAGAAGATCTGGTCCTAACTTTGAATTTAAAGTGTTCTAATCAATGATCTTCTAGTAAATGATTAACACCTGGCTCTGAAAAATGCATGCATATCTTTATTATAAATTTTACTGATATAAAGAACATATATAGCACATAACTTAAAATAATATTAAAATATACAACATACTTAATTTAAATTCCAGATAGCCAATTGATTTTCAAAGAATGCTTTTATTTTTTTCTGTTGCACTTGTGTCCATAATCATTGTTTGCAAATAATGAGTATACTTCTGATATGAATATCAGCTGATAATTTTGTTTATGCTAATGAGTGAAATTGAAAAAACAATTATATATATTCAAAATTAACTTATTTTTCAAAGATGTGAATGACTTCTTCACTGAATTTGATAATAGTTTTTCAATACTGGGAGAATATTTTTGTGCTATTCACATTGTGATGACTATATTCAAGACATACTTTTACATTTTATCAACATTTTCCCCATCACTTT
>PVKH010005398.1:0-22143 GCA_004027955.1 Chaetophractus vellerosus | reverse complement strand
AGGGATAAAGGATGATAGAGACAGGTAAGTTTCACGAAGAAGCCCTGAGTAAGTTGGCATGGTCTCAGAATGAGAAGCGAGTTGTAATTAGAGAGTGCTGGGATGAGAAATAGGCAAAGCCATGTGTATTAGTCAGCCAAAGGTGTTTCTTTGCAATATACCAATAATTGGTTGGTTTTTATAAAGGGTACTTATTTGGGGTAGAAGCTTACAGTTACCAAGTCACAAAGCATACATTTCTTCCCTCATAAAGTCCACTGTCACGTGTTGGAGCAAGACAGCTGCCAACGTTTGCCAGGGTTTAGGCTTCGTGGGTTCCTCTCTTCCCGGGACTGCATTTCTCTCCCGGCTTAGCTCCTCTGCTTGCTCCACAAGGTCAACTGTAGACTTTCAGGTAAACAGCTCACTTCTCTCCTCCTGGGCCATCCTCTCCAACATCAGATCTGCTTCTCAAAAATCTGCTTCTCAAATCTGCACCCTCGGTCTTTGGCCTTGCCTTTTATACTTGAGACCACACCCACCAAGTGGCAGGGCTCAACGCCCTACTGACGTGGCCCGGTCAATGCCCTAATCATAACCCAATCATGCCCAGATGAACAGATCAGTTTACAAGCATGATTCAATATTGATTTTTGGAATTCATAATTATATCAAACGGCTATACCATGATAGGGCTAGATTGAACAATCGCTTGTTCCATACCCAGGAGTTTAGATTTATCTTTTAGGCAGGAAGTAGTCATCCAAGGATTTAGTAAGAAAAATAATGTAACAAAGACTCACTTTATTGGAGAATAGATTAGAGGGTATGGAACATTGGGAAAAAACAACAGGAGAATGTAAAGGAGATAGAATCTAGAGCAAGAGTTGAGCTCCTCCAGGGTTCCTTCTCATTGGGCTCAGTTAAAGATCCAGCTTACACTTAGGGCATTAGGGAGAAGGTCTCTAAATGCCAATGTTGGTTGTCATTAGAAACAGGATTTAGAGAAATAAAAAAACCTTTAGTTCTTTTTAGGAAAGAAAGAGAATATATTGACTAATCAAAGATAAAATATTGTAAAAGGGAATGCTAGAAAATTAGAAATTGAAAAAACTAGCTTGGCAATGAGTTTGATAATTTATTGGTAAGCACTTATTGTACAAATACATGCAAATCCTCATTCCACATAAACAGTAAAAACTTGTGGCCCTTATTATTTCCTCTTCTTCAGAAGAACTTCCAGGATCTTTCTCTTATCTGCTTCTCTCTATCCCCCTTTTAACTGCATGTCCCTAACCCCTTTTTCCCAAGCCCGTGCTAGCTGCTCTTGTGATGCTTATTATATGTATTACAGTGTATATTTTGGATTAGCCTCCTAAATGAATGCTTCTATGTCTGCTCATTGAGAGTTTCAGTATGTAATGCTTCTCTCTGCTCCAGAAGGAATGGTCCTGGGGTGCTTAGTGGATGAATGTGACTAATTTTTGACTGGGGCCAAGGAAGCCTCAGGATTTTAGTCATGCTATTTCTGATTCTTCCTATTCCAAAAGGTAACCATTCTTGTCTAGGAAAAGTCACATGTCCAGGATTGTAAATGCAGATTGCTTGAAAGCCCTGAGTGTCATTCACAGTAGCAGTCATACATTATACATAATGGGCCTTCCTGGAAGTAAAACTAGGGAAGTATGCATTCGTCATCCCAGTGACCAGAAGCAAAGCCATTGTCAGGCTGGATGGAGGTATACATACAAGTTGGTCTCATTTTGCCATGACAACAGAGAAAGCTGCATGCTATTTCTTTTCTCCATCTATCTGGACTGTCTGTAAATGTTACCGGTGAAATAATTTATAAGTAATTAATTATAAACCTACAGCACCAAGAGGTTCCAAATGACTTGAATTGAAAAATGCACTTCCTTAAGAATAGATTAAGCGCTGATCTCTCATCAGAAACTTGGAGGAAAGAAGGCCGTGGGAGAAAATATTTAAACTGCTGGAAGAAAACAATTGCCAACCAAAACTTTTATATCATCTGAGACTGTCTTTCAAAAGTAAGGGTGATATTAAGACATTCCTGGGGCTGGCTCGATAGCCCAGTGGATAGGGCGCCGGCATACCACATGGGAGGCCCCAGGTTCGATTCCCGGGGACCTCTCCTAGCGGGCAGACCGCCTTGAGAATGGCAAGCCGCCATGGGCGGGCCGGAGCCGCCGTGGGCAGGGCAAAAAGCTGCCACGGACATGGCAAGAGCCGCCATGGGCAGGGCAGGTCGCCCGCAGATGGAGCGCAGCCAGCCACCCGCGAACTGAAAGCCGGCCGTGAACGGACGCAGAGACCGCCCACAAGCGGGGAAAGCCGCGCCTGCGCAGTGACCACTCTCGGCGTGTCGCCACAGCGGGGGTAAGGGGAGATATGTAATAAAATAAATAAATCTAAAAAAAAAAAAAAAGACATTCCTAAAAACAAAAACTAAGGTGCTTTGACTCCACTAGACCTACCCTACAAGCAATGCTATAGAAAGTTCTTCAGATTGAAAGGAAAGGGCACTAAACAGTGGATCAAAGCAGCATAAAAAATAAATACCTCCTGTAAAGGTAACCATGTGGATAATTATAAATGCCAGTACTATTGTAATATATTTTTTGGTATGTAACTCTGCTTTTTACCATTTACAATTCTGAAATGCAACTGCAGAAAAGTAATGATAAATCTGTGATTTGGGACATACAATGTATAAAGATATGCCTTGTAACATGCACAACAAACAGGTGGGTGGACAAAGGGGTATAGGAAAAGGGTGTGCTATTGAAGATAAGTTGGTATCAAATCAAACCTGATTATTATAGATTTAGGGTGTTAAAATTTAAGCACTATGTTAGCCACAAAGAAAATACCTGAAAAATGTATGAAGAAAGAAATGAGGAGGGACTCAAAATAGTAAAATACAAAAAGATCAAATAAATATGAAAAGTAGACATTAATGGACAAATTGAGGGATGGAAAGGCATAAGACTTACAAAGACCAAATAGCAAAATGCCAGAAGAAAATTCTGTGTTATCAGCAGTTACTTTACATGTAAATGGGTTATACTCTCTAGTCAAAAGTCAGAGATTGGCAGAATTGATCAAAAACCCAACTATATGCTGTTTACAAGAGACTTACCTTAATTTCAAAGACACAAGTAGAATTATAGTGAAAGGACTACAAAAATATTCTATACATAGAGTGACTGAGAAAAAAGCTTGGGAAACTTTACTAATATCAGTTAAAATAGATTTTAAGTCAAATACTGTTATGAGGGAAAAAGAATATCCACTATATACAGGTTAAAAATTCAATTCAATAAAAAAGAAACAGTTATAAATATATATGCACCTAATAGCAGAGTTCCAAAGTATATGAAGCAAATATTGACAGATTTGAAGGGAGAAATAATTCTCCATTAATAGCAGGAGAATCAAATATACCACTTTCAATAATGGATGGAACATCTAGACAGTTGATTAATAAAGGAATGTAAGACTTGAACAATACTTTAAACCAACTAGAACTAACAGATAAATATAGATCACTTGATCCAACAGCAGTAAAATTCACATTCTACTCTAGTGCACATAGATCATTCTCCAGGGTAAACCTATGTTCGGTCACAGAACAAGTCTGAATAAATTTAAAAATTATTGAAATCATGCAGAGTATCTTCTCTGACCATAATGGAATGATGCTAAAAATAACAGGGAAAAATGGAAAATTCACAAATATGTGGAAATTAAACAATAATGGGTCAAATAAGAGATCAAGAGAAATTAGGAATTATCTTCAGGTGATTGAAAATGAAAACACAATATACCAAACTTATGGGTTTCAGCAAATGTAGTACCCAGGGGGGAAATGTATACCTTTAAATGCTTGCATTGCTTTAAAAAAGACATCAACTCAGAGGTCTAACCTCATAACTGGAGGAACTTATACAAAGGGGAACAATCTAAACCCAAAGTGAGCAGTAGGAAGGAAATAACAAAGATTAGAGTGGCAATAAATGAAATGGAGAGTAAAAAAATAACAATAGAGAGGATCAGTGAAGTTGGTTCTGTGAAATGAGCAATAAAATAGATCAACCTTTAGTTAGACTAACAAAGCAATAAAGAGAATGAACATCAATAACTAAAATCAGAAATGAAAGGAGGGGTGTCGTTACTGCCAAACACACACAAGGAGGATATGATGAACAACTCTATGCCAACAAATTAGATAACCTAGATGAAATGCCCAAATTTCCAGAAATGCATAAGCTACCTACGCTGACTCATAAAGAAATATAAGGTCTAAGCAAACCAATAACATGTAAACAGATTGAATCAATAATCAAAAATCTCCCAGAAAAGAAAAGCCCAGGACCAGATGGCTCCACTGGTGAATTTTGCCAAACATTCCAAGAAGAATTAACACCAATCCTGCTCAAACTCTTCCAAAAATTTTAAAAGGAGGAAACACTTCCCAACTCATTTTATAAGGCCAATATCATCCTAATATCAAAGCCAGATAAAGATACCAGTTGAAAATAAAATTACATACTAGTATCCCTTATGAATATGGATGCAAAAATCCTCAACAAAATACTAGCAAATAGAATCCAACAATACATTGAAAGAATTACACAACAGCTGATAAAACAAATACCATGTAATAGATTGGCTTAAACAATGGGAATTTATTGACTCATAGTTTTGAGGTTAGGAGAATTCCAAAATTGAGGTGTCAGAAAGGTGATACTTTCTCCAAGCCTGGAACTGGCTGCCAGCAATCCTTGGTCCTTGGCTTTTCTGTTAAATGGCAATTCACGTGGTGATGTCTTCTCCCTTCTCTTCTGGGTTCTGTTGATTTCCAGCTCTGGCTGCTCCTGTGGCTTCTCTCTCTGACTTTCACTTAGCTTAGAAGGGACTCCAGCCTTCCAGATTAAAGCCTAAACTGATTTAATTGGGGTACACCTTAACTGAAATAACACCTTGAAGAGATCTTATTTTAAATGGATCCACAGGAACCAGAATGATGACTAAGACCAAGATATGTTCAAACCAGGGTAGAAAATTCCCAGTTATGTAGATGTTTCTACATAAGAATATCAAGGAATACAATGCACCACATTAACAGAATGAAAGAAAAAAAAACATGCATGATTATCTCAATTGCAGAAAAGATGTTTGACAAAATCCTGCACCCCTTCCTGATAAAAAAAACATCACTTAGAAAATTAGGAATAGAAGGAAACTTCCTTAACATATTAAAAGGGAAAATAAGAAAAAGCCATAGCTAACATCCTACTCAATGGTGTAAGACTAAAAGCTTTGACTCTAAGATCAGGAAAATACAAGGACACCCACAGTCACACTGCTGGTCAACATTGTACTGGAAGTTCTAGACAGAGCAAATTAGGCAAGACAATGAAATAAAAGGTATTCAAATTGTAGAGAAGTAGAACTTGGCCTACTTGGAGATGACATGATCTTACATTTTTTTAAAATCCTGAAAAAAATCACACCAAAGTTATGAGAGCTAATAAACAAATTCAACAAAGTGGATGGGGTACAAATCAACATGCAAAAAGACACAATAGGTTTTCTATATACTAATAGTGAACAATCTGACGAGGAAATGAAAATTTGCATTTACAATAGCAAGTGAAAAATAAAATATCTAGGAATAAATCTAACTAAGGATGTAAGGGACTTGTACACAAAAAACTACAAAATAATGCTAAAAGAAATCAAAGAAGAAGTAAATAAATGGAAGGACATTCAATGTTTATTGTTATTATTATTGAAATAATAAAAATGCTCTAATAATTATAGAAGTGATGAATGCACAACTATATGATTATACCAAATACCATTGATTGTACATTTTGGATGAATTATATGTTTTATTACTATGTATCAATAAAATAGATTTGTTTAAAAAAAAAACAGCATGGGACTGGCACAAGGACAGATATGTAGACCAAAGTAATTGAATTGCAATTTCAGAAAGAAGTCCTCACATTCATTTTGACAAGGATGTCAGATTCACTTAATGGGGAATTAATAGACTTTTCAACAAAATGGTACTGAGAACACTGGATATCCATATGCAAACAAATGAAGGTGGAGCCCTACTGCACACCATACACAAAAATTAATTCACAATGGATCCACAGCTTAAATATAAGAGCAAAACCTATAAAACTCCTAGAAGAAAATATAGGTAAGCATCATCAAGACCTTGTTTTAGACAATGGGTTCTTAATCTTTACATAAAAAGCACAAGCAACAAAAGAAAAAATAGATAAATTGGATGTCATCATCAATATTAAAAACTTTTGTGCTTCAGAGGACTTCATCATGAAAATAAAATGACAACTTACAGAATGGGAGAGAATATTTGGAAACCACATATCCAATACAGATATAAAATCCAAAATTATATATAAAGAATTCTTACAATTCAACAATAAGACAGATAACGCAATTTTAAAATGTGCAAAAGACTTGAATAGACATTTCTCCAAATATATAGGATGGCCGGTAAACACATGAAAAGAGGTTCAACATCATTAACCATTAGGGAAATGCAAATCAAAACCACAATGAGATACCATTTCACACCTACTAGAATGGCTACTATTTTATTAAAAAGCAGACAATTATACATGTTTAGAAGACATGGAGAAATACAGGAAGACTTATTCCTTGTTGGTGGGAATGTAAAATGGTGCAGTGGCTGTGGAAAACAGAGTGGCAATTCCTCAGAAAATTAGTATAGAATTACCGTATGACCTGGTCACCCCACTTCTAGGTATATGCCCCAAAGAATTGAAAGCAGACCTTTGAAGAGATATTTGCACACCGATGTTCACAGCAGTCTTATTCACAATTGCCAAAAATAGAAGCAACCCAAATGTCCATCAACAGATGAATGGATAAGCAAAATGTGGTATAAACAAGCAATGGAACACTCTCCGTGAAATGGAATGAAGTTCTGATACATGTGACAACATGTATGAACCTTAATGGCATCATGTTGATTGAAATAAGTCGGACACAAAAGGATAAATATTATATGAGCTCACCGAAATGAAATATTTGGAATAAGCAAATTCCTAGAGTAAAAAACTAGAACACAGGCTATCAGGGGCTGGGGTGGGTGTAGGGAATGGGGAGATAATGCTGAATTGGTACAGAGTTTCTGTTGGAGGTGATATAAAAGTTTTGATTATGGATGGTGGTGATGGTAGCAAAACATTGTGAAGGTAATTAATACCACTGAATTATATATTTGAATTTGGTTAAAAGGGGAAATTTTAAGTTGTGTGTATGTTACTTGGAATAACTTGTTTAAAAACCCACTGGTCCATACAGCACAAAGAGTGATCCCTAATGTAAACTATGGACTACAGTCAATAGTATAATTATAATAATATTGTTTCATCAGTGGTAGCAAAGGTATGACACTAATGCAAAGTGTTAATAATAGGGAATACTGTGTGGATGAGGGGGCTATAGGGGAACTCTGTATTTTCTTCATTATTTTTCATAAACCCTACAACTTCTCTAATAATAAAAAAAAAGTTTAAAAAATGATTGCAGGGCCCGGCTAGATAGCTCAGTGGATAAGAGCGCGCTGGGGTACCACATGGGAGGCCCGGGTTCGGTTCCCGGGGACCTCTCCGAGTGGGCAGACGGCCTTGAGAAAGGCAAGCCACCGTGGGCGGGGCAGAGCCGCTGTGGGCAAGGCAAAAAGCCGCCACGGGCAGGGCGGAGCCCCCACGGGCATGGCAAAGTCACCCGTGAAACATGGAGCTGCTGCCTGCGAACTGCGGAAGCCGGCAGCCCGCAAAAAACATGGAGGACTGCTGCCCGCAAAACATGGAGCGGAGCCGCCCATGAAAACGGAATGGAGCCACCCTCGAACGGAGCGAGCCGCCGCCGCGGAGGGCCGACTCGGTGCATCGCCCCAAAAGACAGGGAGAGACAAGCAGCAGACATAGAAAAACACAGAAGAAAGGACACACAGCAAGAGCAAGTGGGGGGGGGGATATGTAATAAATAAAAAATAAATCTTTAAAAAAAAAATGATTGCAGGGGAGTGGATGTGGCTCAAGCGGTTGAGCGCCTGCTTCCCACATGGGAGGTCCTGGGTTCGGTTCCTGGTGTCTCCTAAAAAGAAAAACAAAACAACAAGCAAACAAACAAAAAGGACCAACTCAGGGGAGCCGATGTGGCTCCGTGGTTGAGCACCAGCTTCCCACATATGAGATCCGGGTTCAATCCCCAGCACCTCAAAATTAAAAAAAAGAAAAAGAAAAAAAAAAGATTGCATGCATATTTGAGAAAAGACTGCAGTTTCTAAGAGGCTGATAACGTCATATAAGAGTCAGGTAGGAAAGTTAACCCAGGATGCTTCCTAGAGTCCCAGACTGTTAGAGCTGAAGACAACTCAGACATGATCCCGGGGTTCTTATGTTAAATGCTTCTTGAGCCTGTCTTTTGGGCATATCCTTGCAATGACCTCTGTTCTATATTATACTCTTCAGCAGGACATTTTATTAACTAGCCCTTATAAATATATAAAATGTAATTGCTTAGTATGAGAACACACAAGCATGCAAAAATGTTAATATGTCCCCTATGTCATGAGAGATGACTTAATGAAGTATATTATTATAGTAAGCTTGTGATGGTTACCTGCATTTGTTTTTCAGCTATTTAATTAAATTAATGCTCAATAGATTGTAGAATGATTAGGTGACGATGTTAGTTTTTTTCCCCCATATCATCATGTCCCTTTCAACTTGTTAGCTATATCCCAATTCTTTCATTTTTCTCCCTGAGCCTACATTAGCTTGTGCAGTGTCACGGGAGTTATTTTCTGCTCAGTGAGAAGTGGTAAGAACTCTGTCTCTCGCTTTTGGTATCTAGTTAGTCCTTGCTCTTCATACTATTAAAAAAAAAGTGTTCCAGGGAGTTTTAGGGTTGACATTTGGCTATCATTCATTCATTCATTCATTCATTCTTCATTCATTGACTTAATATCTACCAGGCACCTATTATATTCAAGTCACTGTGTTAGGATTGTGATAAACGATGCCTAGGAAAGTTCAGGATATTCTAAGAGCATATAACAGCAAGATAAAACTCAACAAGGGAACCAGAAACGTCTCACTGAGATCGTGATGTTTAAGCCAATACCTGAAGGAGGAGTAGGAAGGGGCCAGGTCAGGGAGCTGAAAGGTCAGCGTGGTACACGCAGGGTGAAGTAGCAGATATAAAAGCCCTGGGTAAGGGAAACTGAGGAGCTGAAGACACTGGTCACCTGGTAAATAAAATGAAATAACGCATGTCGTAAATGGAGTTTCAGCAGCAACCAGGAGTTTTCATTGGTTTTATGTATTTAATGCTGAAACTGAATGTTGTCCAAGACTAAGCTTATGTAACATGTATGTAAAGTATGAAATGCAAAATGGTCACTCAATAAATTTCATAAGTTAGTTTCTAAATATCTAGTTCAGTGCAACAGACCTAAGGATGTGTGCAATATATGTTTATTGAATTGAACCTCATCTTCTTCTTTGGAGCTGAAGTCATTGTCACTTGAAACTTTTATAGGCTTAAGAAGCTGAATGTCTAAGATCTTTTAACTAGTGAGACATATCAGGAAAGCATAGGATTTTAAATTTATATTTTCATCGCTACATTAAAGTTAAATACCATGTCCCTTCCATATAGTACAGAAGTATAAAAGAACATCCTACCATTGAATACCTATGTCACTTTTTTTAAAGAGAAGAGAAATTCAGAAAGACCACTCCAAATAATCCATTGCCACAAAATCAGATTCCATCAAGAAGATCAATATAGCCTCGCACCGCTTCTTGACTCCAGGGGAAACCTCTCCTGCTGTTCACCTCCTAAGGTCACTCTCCATCCCCACCACTGCCGAATTCTTTTTGCCTTTCTCAGCTCCCCAACCCAGTCTCCCAATGTCACTGCCGTAACCTCTCACTCTCCCGCCTCAGTGGCTTGCCGGTGCCCTCAGGACAAACTCAACACTTCTCAGCCCAGCGCAGAAGACCCCTCCGTCATGCGGGCACTTGCTGCGAGCGCCCTTCCTCCAGGCTTTCCCCAAGCTGAAACCATAGAAATACGCTGGGTACTGAGAACACACGCACCGTTTGCACTGTTCATTTGGCATTTGATGCTTCCTCAGCATGGGCTATCCTCGCCTTTTCCTTCCCTCCTCTGTCCCACTTCCCAACACACACACTCACGTGTGTACTCATGCACACACGCACACATCCGTGCACACATGTACAGTCATGCCCGAACATGCACTTACGTGCACGTGTGCAGTCACACACTCGACACACATGCACACTCATACCCAAGTGCACAACACACACGTCCACACCCTGAGACAGGCAGGACGAGGGTCGGGCGCCAATTTGACAAATGAAGAAACATGCACTTCCACCACACGCCTGTGCACACTCGTGCACACGTGCAACCACGCAGCTGCACAGACACACATCCATGCACATTGCAGTCTTGCACGCCCACACTCACGCACAAGCACGTATGATCCCACTCGTACACGGGTGCACAGTCACAGCACACACACACACTTTCTCCCTGCCCCACTCACTCCCTTATTTCTGCTCACTCTCTGAGGTGTAGCCCACACCTCTGCCTCCCTGGGGAGCCTTCAGTGAGCCAGGCCATGTGCTGACTGCTTGTTCTGGTCCACCCTGAGCTTCTGGCAGGGACTGGCCTTTGTGGATTTTCCTCTGAATTTCCACTCCTGTTTCTGGGCCAGGCACAACACTCAATTTGTTTTGTTCTTGTTTTTTTTTTTGTTTTGTTTTTTTAATAAATCATTGACTAATGGCAGGGTTTTTTTTTTTTAATTATAAATTTTTTTATCCTCCCTGCCCCCCGCTGCCCTGTTGTTTTTGCACTCACTGTCTGCTCTCTGTGTCTGCTTGTCTTCTCTTCTCATCTTCTCTTTAGGAGGCTCCGGGAACCGATCCTGGGACTTCCCATGTGGGAGAGAGGTGCTCAATCACTTGAGCCACCTCAGCTCCCTGGTTTGTTGTGTCTCTCATTGTCTCTCCTCTTTGTCTCTTTTTGTTGCTCCAGCTCTCCACTCAGGCCAGCTTGCTGCGTGGGCCAGCTCACCTTCACCAGGAGGCCCGGGGAATGGAACCTGAGACCTCGCATATGGTAGACAGGAGCCCTATTGCTTGAACCATGTCACTTCCCAATGGCAGGGTTTTTACTGGGGCAAGGTTGTGATAGGATTAACGTGTTAGATCTATCACTCTGGCAGGGATACAGAAAAGGTTAATGTCCCTACCCAGTTTATGGGTCGCCTCTGGGGGTAGTTCTCCAGGATGGCTCTGGAAGGGAGGAGGCTGGCTGGGACACTTCAGTGCCACCATCTCAGAGCTCTGTCTTTGAGTTCTGTCCAAACAAGGGAAGTTTACTGGGCATAAATGGAATCAAATCTCTTTGCTACAGATAATTGATAGGACTTAATCTTTTAGAGACATGCTCTGGCTCTTTGAAGGAACTCTGAATGCAAGAGACTCAGGTTGTGTCTAGTCTCTTATTCACTGAAGGGGTGAGTGTGGCCATCGTGTGAGCTCTCTGTGTCTGTTTCTTCATTTGTCAAATTGGCATCTGAACCTCCTTCTGCCTGTCTCACAGAGTTGCCACGGGGATTCAAACATGTGAAAATGCTTTGTGAACTAAAATGTTAAAAACGAGCAAAACTATGTCAGGAGTTACTTAACAAAACATGTTGAATGGACGTCTATTTAGAATATCCTTTATTCTCAGTTTTTAATAATAGGCTTAAAACTTCTAATCATGTCAGCCCTTTAAATTGTATGTCAATATTTCATTATTATCACTCAAACAAAATCTTTGAATAGTAACTTATATTTTTTTCAGTAATTTGTGGATGCTGTAAGCAAGTTGTGTTTGGTATGATACTGTGTGTTCACACTTTAAAATGGTCAGAGTTTTACAAGGTTCCATTGAAATACCACAGCAATAAGAGAAGGTGTTGTTGGTTGAAGCCATATGCAAATAAGATCTCTGCTGGGAAGAGGGTGTAAAGACCTTAAGGGCCATAAAAATGCAGCATGGGGTTTGATGATACTAACTTAAATCCTAACTCTTATTTGCCTTGTAACCTTAGGCAAGTTATGTAACTTTTCTGGGTTTCACTGTCTTTATGAGTTGGATGTTGTATTAGTCTGCCAAAGGGGTGCCGATGCAAAGTACCAGAAATCTGTTGACTTTTATAAAGGGTATTTATTTGGGGTAAGAGCTTACAGTTACAAGGCTGTAAAGAGTCCAACTCAAGGTTGCTTTCTCACCAAAGTCAGTTGCCACCTGTTGAAGCAAGATGGCGGCTGATCTCTGCCTGGTCTCTTCTTTCCCTCCAGGCTTCCAGTCCTCTCCCTCCTGGTTAGAGCTCTTCTCTCAGGGCTTCCTATATCAGTCTTGGCTCTTCCCAAGATCAGCTATAAGAGCTATCAGGCAAACGGTCCATCTCTCCCTGAGGCTCTAGCTGTTTGAGCCTTCTCTTTTCTGTCACATGGCAGGATCAAAAATGACAAAGTTCTCTCCTCTGTCATGTTGTCTTGAGTGAGTGTCCATTTATATAGGTCCACCAAGGGGGCCAGGGACTTACTGACATGGTTGAATCAAAGCCCTAATCTTAACAGGTAATTTATTCAAGGGCCCCTCGAGTGAATCCAATATAATCAAAGGGTATCACACCCAGAAGAATAGATTCGTTTACAAACATAATCTTTCTCTTTTGGGGATTCACAAAAATAATCTCAAACTATCACAGATGTGGTTGAGAACTCCTGCCTCATAGGGCTGCTGGGATTATGAATGACATGTACGTACAGCCAAAATGATAGAATCTAACAGAGATATTATCTGCTCAATATATGAAAGCCATTATTATTGTTGGAGCAATAATGACCTGTAATGATAGTGACAACACCTAGGTAAAGTGGTGACTCCTTTTATTCTATCCATGTCTTGGGGAAATTCCTGTTTCCTAGTACAATAGTCCTGATCCTTGGTTCTTACACTAATAAATAACAGATAGTAATTGTTACTTCTAATGAGATTGCATCTGAACATCCAGAGCAGCCCTTCAAGTTAGAGAACATGGTCTCTACTTGACAGATGAAGGCATTGAGGTTTACGGTGGCTACAAGACTTTCCTATTCTAACTCCAAAGCCACTGTCTTTCCACGCAATACCATAAAATACCACAAGGCCACGTTCTCTGTACGACCTGCTTCTTCCCAAGAGCTGAGGTTGCTCTCCTCCTTCCCAGTCACCTCCGAGCAAAGATGCTTTCCCTGCAGACTTTGTTTGGAACCAAGGAGGTTTTACTGTTCTTTGCAGACCTGGGTCATTCTACAAATTAGTATCCTTTCTTTATCATCATTCAATGTATGAAGAAAATATACTACACATTTGTTTTCCGATTCTGATCTCTGGAGTCTTTGAGGTTAGCAACCTATTGCTTGATTTTTAGAAGTGGGATTTTGTTGTTCTTTTTATATTACTATTTATCCTTTGCTATTTTTAAGTTAAGGCTTTGCTTTGTTTCGTTTTGACAAGCCAAGCTTCATCACACCCTGCTAAATGTTTTGCAACGTAGTTTTGAGAATTTCAAGAATTCAGATTAAACAAAATTGTTTGACAGAGCATTGGATGGGTTTCAATCAAATTAACCTTTCTTTATTTTGTTGTTGTTATATATGTTTTATTTCTTTCGCTAATTTTGGTAGTCTTCAGGAATCGAAAAAGCAAACAGCAAATGACAATTCTTTTGAAATGCTTATAAGTCACTTTTTAATTAATCCCTCTTATTTATTGAAGAAATGTAAGTTGCAGGAATATTTTGAACCTTTGGGGCTGAATGCTATTTTGTCACAGTTCTTGAACCTTCTGAAAAGTTTCCATCCATGGCTAAAATTGTTAAAGGAAAGGAACTCCAAATATCAGACTTCCAGGCTGGTAATTTTCCTTTTATTCGTTGGGGTTACACATAATCCCAAAGGTCGAGATATCGCTGAATGGTAAAATTTCAGTTTTAGTGATACTGTGTTAGCTTGCTTTTCTTATTATTTAATATTGCAGAATTGCTACCGTGTGTGTTAATAAAAGGTGCTAAGTCCCTTATTACCACCACTGCTTCCTCCCCACACACACCTGATTTTAGGTGAGTTTGATTGTATTAAAAAGTAATACTCTGGATTCCTTTACTGACAGGAAACAAAGATCATTTTTATTAATGTTTCTTCTTGGATGACAATGTCAGTCATGTCTTTGAAAATTCATTTTGGGAACTAAGTTTGTTCTTCAAGAACCCTTGAAAAAAAAGCTTTAAAAATGGCAGGGGAAGATAATAATAATAGAGTAGATGAATTTGAGAGTTTATACAAAGAAACTTAATTTAACTTTCCCTCAAACTCCATTTTAAACTTTCTTTGGTGCATGAAAATAAGCTGCAGAGTTTCCTCTCCCTGATTTTTCAAATTTTCTTTCTTTCAATATGATCTCCTCTGAAGAATTCTATGTATTAGATACAGTATCCAGCCCTTATTGAGGGCAAGGGCTGGCTGCCGGCCTTCTGAGGAGAGGACAGAGCAACGAGGCCGTCTGTGGACAGGGAAGGGCTGAGATGGCCCAGGGTGCCAAATTCTACCATCACCACACCATAAAACCAACTAGACACACACATAATGTTTTAATGCAACTTTATTGATTAAAATGGATATCAGTGAACACATTATGGCTCTTTATCCTGAAAAATGATAATAGCGGGTAGAGGAAGTAGTTCTAAATTTGGAGCAAGGTAAATTAATTAAGACCAAGCCCATGCCTGTCTGGGGCTTCTTTCCCCACCCATCCTGGGGGTCAAGATGAGGGACCCTGTTTTCCATGCCCAATAGTGAAGTTCTGCCAGGAGCCCAGCTGCAGGGCCCGCCATAGCTGCACCAAGCCAAGAAGACCTCCGTTGAGGATAAAATTATGCCCCCAAGAAGAAATGTCAAGTCCTAAAGACAATGCTGGAGGTGTAAACACATTCCTTAACGGTGTCTTTGAATATGTTAAGGTGAATCCCAGACTATCTTAAGATGAATCCCAATGCAGACTCACTTGTGAATAGGGTCTTTGAAGATCCCATTTAGGTGTGGCCGAACTGAAGGGGGAAAGGGGACTTTAATCAATAAGACTAGAGGCTTTATAAAGAGAGGAAATTGAGGTACAGTCAGTGAGAAGAAGCCAGAAGTCAGCAGAAACCAGAAGAGCAGGCACAAGGCGAGATGTGATGGAGGGTGGCAGGAAAGCTATCACCACAACGAAGAGTCCCCTGGAGAAAACAAGCCCTGCCAAGACCTGATGTTGGGATTCTAACTTTCAAAACCATGAGACCATAAATTCTTGTTGTTTAAGCCAACCCATTATGTGGCATTTGTCACAGCAGCTTTGGCAAACTAAGACAGCCTTGCAACATGCCTGCAAGGACCTAGGCAGGTACCTGAGCCAGGGTCCCACCTGTCAGCCTCAATTTTCTATGCTATTGATAAAAGGTCCTTTTGGTTTCTTTGGTGCTGTTGCAGGCAGTAGGTAGGTGATAGCAGCCTTTAGTGAATATAATGGGAAAAATTGTTGGAACATTGATGGGGCTTTATTTGTTCGAGTGATGAGCAGGTAGAATATATCATGAGTCTAAGGACACTTGGTTTTCTGTCCATTCATTGTTGCTCTTTTGATTTTAATTCGGGGATAAAGTTGCCGGGAGTAGTTTTTGGGTGTTTTTAGTAGGGGAGAAAATGTGGGTCCAGGCCAGATCCTTATCATAGTCTTTTCATGGAAGTTCTCTGTTTAAATGACCTTAGACGGGGCTTCTCAAGGCCAGGACAGTCTATGCCTATTTCCAGTTTTTATCTTGTGGCTGACACTGGGTCTGACGTTCAGTAAATACTTATAGAAAGGAAGGATGGAGGGCACATGAATGAAATCATTTTCTTCTCATTTGTTGATGTCACAACATTGCCTAATCTTGTACCGGAAATCAGAAGACATTGGTGCCGGAAAACCCATCGTTAATTTAGTGGCAATACCTGAGCTGACTTTTGCATCTCTAGGTGCAGTGTTCTCTCGACAATACCCCCTTTGCATGTACCTGCCTTCCTTTGATGCTGGCATTTGAATCCCAGATCACCTGGCCTGCAGTACTAAGACTGAACTATTCTGGGTAGGAAATTATACAAGCATATATGAATGAAGATACTGAGTGTGGCTCTGATATTCTGTTTCTTTTTTTTATTCAAATCACTAGGGCTGTTTAAGAGAACAAACTTTAAGAATAGTAGCTGATAACCTTGATTTATAATTTTTATATTCATGTGTTTGTTATGAAACCATGTTGATTAAATTATGATAAACAAGTGAAATAAAATATGCAAAGGAAAATGTCTTGTTAAAAGGGGGAGAAATCACTGTTAGAGATGTTCTATCTCAGACTAATTTACTTGAAATTTGGTGCCTGTTGTGAAGATTAATAACAGGTGGCCTTTTACAGAGCTTCTCAGCCTGCGTCTAATGTTCTAGTTGTTCTTTTATGATCCCAAGCCTCCATAACTAAAGGATTTTCTCACCCTGCCCTTTGTTTCCAATATAGGGCTGTAATTGAGTTCATATTTCTCACCCAACCTTCCTGCTATAATTAATATTTTATTATATCAGATTTTATCATTAACTATCAGAACAGCAGGCTATTGAGCAGTGCTCGCATACACAAGCGTGGGCACATGGGTGGGTGTGTGCACACACGCACACACACCCAGCAATTGTGTGGTATTGATACCAGGCGAACTCACTGTAATGAGTTATGGCTGAGAGAACATAAAATACATTTGTGCCCAGCAAATATTCCAAAGCAATTTATGGCCAATCTTATCAACATCAGAGCAGGACAAAGACAAATTAAAGTTGCTAAAATAGAATATTCACCCCCATAGATCTATATATTCTATTCAGTGTGTTATCCAGTGCCCATTGTCGGTGTGAAACTAGTTATTTACATGTATAATTTTATGACCAGAACTATGACCATCAGGTACTTTCATCACTGATGTTACTTGAAGTCTTGAGAATCCTAACCATGATGACAAACATACTGAATTCTCACTTTTTCTCTAGTTTTAAACTGGTGAAAATACTTTTAAACCTTATTTCAATTCTACCAGGTTGTTTGGAATGTGAGAGTGTCATTTCAGTAAAGAATGCTGACAAATTTAGGGGAGGGTATACCTGAAATAAATTCTGCATTGTATAAGAGCTTGGCACTGAACTTTGTTAAACACAAATTTATTTTGCAAGCTTTGGATAGAATTCATATTTTCATTTTCCCCCACTCCCCAGAAATCAGTTTTAGAAAGATATTAATACTATTTTCTTTTCTGTACTATAGAAGAAATATGGATGATTTGTCCAAAAAGTGCATATCAGCCAAAAAGTCACTATTAGGTACCATGAAGTGAACAATAGTCTAAGCCCTTGAAATGATCAGAAGGACCTACTTGAAAAGATTAACAAAAACAACATTGAAATGGATTACCCTTTTTCTGCCTCTCTCTTTTTCTCACACCCCCCCCCCACTGTTAACCCATTGTATAATCCTCTAATCATTTATGTTGATAAGAAATAGAATAAAAGGCTAAGAAATATGGACTAACAACCAAGGGTTTAATCTTGAAATGAATTTTGACAAATTTTTAAGTTAATTTCAAGCCTGCAGTTGTCTTCCTCTCAAAGTCCTCAAGAAAAGTCCAAGAACATTTTATCACATTTGAACTTTCAGGTTTAAAAACAGTACATGAAAGATGTTCAGATGTTCTTTTCTCTGTTATATCTCATGTGCCATTCTATATAAACGCAGATTTCTTATTCTCCTTGTGAAGGCCTTAGAGTTGTGTGACAGAAAAGCCTAGCATAAATTAAACTTTAAATTAAATTACATTCCATAAGAAAGTTCCAATATGGCAGTGTCACATTTTTTTGGCAGACCGATCTTCAGTGTGAATTGTGCTTTAATATTGCAAATGCTGTAGGAAGATTTTATGTTACTTTCAATTCCAAAATAGTGATGGATCTGCTAGGCATGGGTTACTTTAATAAACAAAGGGATCATGTGTAATTCATTAAAAGGATAATAGAATTTTAATTCAGCGCACAAGATGCTTCTGATCAGTTTTCCATCCTTGAGAATTTGCTTTCTTTAATCATCTTTTTAGGAAAACTATTCAAATGGTGAGATTTTCAGAGCTAGTGTCTAGATTATAATTGTGCTTGGAAAGATTTTATGAAACTTCATTAGTGAAATGATGTTATTTGTACAGTTGAAAAACACACCAGCCACAAAGTTCTGTCAAGGTGCCGTTGACCCAGGAGCTAATAATGTGTTCATTTCCATCAGGGAGACAGTAATGTGTGGCAATTGGGTGGAAGATAGGATTCAGCTATTTTTCATTAGTGCTTGGACTTTGATAAAGGGGACCAGAAAAGAGCTGCTTGACCTTTCAGTGCTTAAATTATTAAAGAGCAAATAGATTTGAGGTCTGGATGCTTGCAAATCTAATTTGTCTTGTGGAGCAAAGATGAAAAGACATCTTGGGTTTGAAATTGCTCTAGTCACCTTAGTTCTTCCTTTAATATATCTGAAGATGAGTAGATAGATGGTAGCTATTTAAAAAGTAATAATATATCTGGAGTCGAGTGTATTTTATAACTATCAGCTGGCTAGAATGAAAGCCCATTAAATGATCGTTTCATTCTCAAATTTCCATCTAATCCTCATAAAATTGCTGCTTGGAAAAATTCATTTGTTTTTACCCATATTCACTTGATGGAATTTACAAAGCAAAACAAAATTTTGTTTCCTTCAGGAATGTCAGGTTTCCCATTGTCTTAAGTTAAAGTAGGCGGTGCTTTGCCTGTGGTAGGTTCTCAAATGTATTTGTTGAGGGAGCAGATGTAGCTCAGTGGTTGAGCACCTGCTTCCCATGTACGTGGTCCCAGGTTCAATCCCCAGTACCTCCTTAAAAAAAAAAAAACGTATTTGTTGAATTAATAAATGAGTCAGGATGAGGGAAAGAGGGACGGGAAGAGAGATGGAGGTGAGAGAGAAGACAGAGACACAGCTTTTGACTTCCTCACAATTCATTATTTACTTGTAGATTGTCCAGAAAATCTAACCAGCCTCCTCTTACCACAGATGTTTTTCCTTGGTAATCGCTTTCTTCATTGGCTTTTGGGTATTCAGCAAGTGAATAGAAAATAAATTCAGCATTTATTTTAGTCAAAGCAAAGCATATATGAGAATATCTATGTGTTTCCTCTCTGCTACCACATGTAACATATAACATACCTCCAAATAAAATAGAAATTACTTCTAGAACTTGCAACATTGATATAAAGATAGTGATTGCCAGAGGTCCTGAGGGAAGGGGGAGGGAAGAATAGGTGGAACATAGGTTATTTTGGGGGCATTGGAATTGTTCTGCGTGACATTGCAATGATGAATACCGGCCATGAGACATTTTGTCAAAACCTATAAAATTGTATGGTGCAAAGTGTCAACCATAATGTAAACTATTGGCCCTGGTTAGTAGCAATGCTTCAATATGTGTTCATCAATTGCAACAAATGTATCACACTAATGAAAGATGTTGTTAATAGGGGAAAATGTGAGAGGGGGAGGGGTAGGATATAGGGGAATCCCCTACATTTTTGCAGTAACTTTTCTGTAATCTAAAACTTCTTTAAATATAAAGTTGGGGAAAAAAAGAAATTACTTCTAGATTATATTATGCTTCCAAAAATGTGTACTTATGCCCCACTTTGTTCTAAGTAGAGTGAGACACAAAAGCGACTAAATTATAGCACCCCTTCTCCAGGAGGTTTTAAAAACTATGATAGGTTAGGGTTACAATTGGGGGTTAGTGTTAGGGTTGGGGTGAAGGTAGTTGTATTGGTCAGGGTTCTCTCGGGAAACAGAATCAACAGGAGATAGGTATCTGTCAATAATATGAGATTTTATAAGAGTCTCTCACGTGACCGTGGGGATGCACAAGTCCAGGTTCCGCAGGCAGGCTGCAAGCCAGGGGCTCTGAAGAAAGTCCAATGAAAGGTCCTTGATGAATTTCTGGGAGAAGTGGCTGTCCAAAGACGAGCTGGGAAATTCTCTCCGAATGTTGAAATCACTTCCCCTTCTAAGGCATTCAACTGATTTGATAAAAGTGTCATCTTTTGTTGATTCAGTCTCCCTGATTGATGCAGATGTAATTAGTCATCCATGCAGTAAACTCACTGGTGATGGAAGTCCATAAATGCTCTTGTATTACAATTAGCCCAGTGCTTGCTGGACCTAATACCTGGACACAATTACCCGGCCGGGTTGACACATTATCCTAACCATCACAGCAGTATTAGGGTTGAAAGGATTAACAAAAGCAACACTGAAATGGATCAATCCTTTTCTGCCTCTCTGTTTTCCTCATTGCCCCCAACCCCTTCTCTTGGCCAGGTGGATAACCCTTTAATATTTTTTTTGCTGAAAAGAAATAAAATAATTGGAAAAGGAACACAACGGGCTCTCACGATCTTTTCACCAGCCAGTGTCGCCTGGGGAAAGTGACAAGATAACAGCGCATTGGGGAGAACAGCATTTCAAGAGCAAACTCAGGGACCAGGTCAGGTTGAAGGAAAAGAGTCAAGATGTTTGTGGTGGAAGCATTCCAGATCTTGGGACGTAAAAACTCCAGAAGAGGCTATGCTCCTTTTTTTTTTTTTTACCTACCAATTCTGAAACTGGGAGGGAGCTCCCCGCAGGTGGAGGGAAGTAAGAGTGCCTGCTATTGCTGAAGAGGTTCTAGGAGCAGATCCGACGTTGAGAAAGACCTCAGCCAGGTGCTCAGTCGCTGCGGAATCTGCGGGCAAGCCCTGGAAGTTGTTGATGAGATAGATGCGATGGAGGAAAGGATTGAGGTCGGAGGCATACTTAACATCAAAAGCTCCCTTCTACGGTAAAAGAGAAAGAGTCGTTACACAGCACTCAAAGCAAATGGGGCATGGAGACTGCTCTGTATGCTGGTTGTGTCTGCACAAGCAGAGGAAAGTTTCCTGCAGGGCAGCTGTTTCACAAGGGTGCCCCAACACGGCTGGCTGACAAATAAGGCTGGCACTGCTTGTCTGGCAACTAAAGGAACCAGTTCTAGGTCATACCACGGTTCAAGGCTGGCTCTTCTGCCCCTTGGGTAGTGTGGGAACTTGTATCATGTGAGGGCTACACCCCTACATCGGCTAGGTATCTGGCCTGACACGCAGGAAGTTCTCCGTGGGTATTAGCTGTACTTGATGTCAGCCTTGTTGTCTGGCGAGGTGTGAAGGGATGGGTGGGAACTTTGGGCAGCCTTCTTGCTTGTTGCAATCTGTCTTCTCAGCCATTCCAAAAAATAGTGAAGTTCCAAGTAAAATATTGCAAACGAAAATATTACATCTGTACATGCGAAGTAGTTATCCTGGATACAGACATTAAAACTCTGCCTTTAGATATATCTGCTCTGTTTGTCATCTGTGCTGTCTTTGGGGTGTTTCTTTTTCTTCAAATGAAAACCCATTCACCTAAAAGACAAATAAAGAAATCAACAAGCAAAGGAATAAATAACATATTGTTAGCACTCCCTATAGCAGGGGTTCTTAACTTTTTTTGTTTCATGGACCCCTTTGCCAGTCAGGTGTAAACCACAGACCCCTTGCTCAGTCCACACTATACTGTGTATTATTTAATAAATATATCACACCCGCACCAACACGTCCCCATAAGAACAATGGCCTTATAGGAATAATTTCTGCCACGTTCTCCCCTGCACATGTATCTTTCTTGTTTTCACTGTTGGGTAGTGTATGGGTTTCCCAGAAGCTGGCTTTAAATTGCAATTCTGAGAATCATGTCATATAGCAAATGGACTGGAAAAGGTGTCTGTTTGAAGGAAGCTGATGGTAAAAATCATCCTATTA